>JAPDNY010001181.1:0-18312 GCA_029375565.1 Gekko gecko | reverse complement strand
TGTTAAGTATGAGACTCAACAACGAAGTACGCTTAACAAGTGATTCAGCTTTATTCAACAGCAAACTCCAACTCAGGAACACACAACACAGACAGTGGAGCACAGCTCCTTTTTAAACTCTCCCGGCTGTCAAAGCCACACCCAGAAATAGTTAATGGACCAATGGCAGTGCAGAGTTAAGGTCCAATCACAACTGTTCCCGCTTTGCAACATTGTCACACAGTGATTGGCTATTTACACTGGTTTCGCAGAAACCGACCAATACGAATGCGACAGCTTAGAATCCACATTCCAGAATCAAGCTTAACATAGGAAAAGATAGGCTTGATTCATCTTTCAATACACAACAAATTCCTCCCCCCTAAGATGGAGCATTTCCCTTCCAAACATAATCTTTCAGGTAGGGAGGGGCACCTCGGCTTCGGTTTGACCGGCGCAGCGGTCTCTGCTCCGATGGCGGTGGAGCGGCACACTCTTCGGGGACTCTGATGGTCTCTCTCGCAGGAGAGTCAGGGGACATTAATACAGGGGTCTCAGGCACTGGAGTTGGGGGCTCCCCAGACTCCGAATCTCGATCCGCAGTACTCACCTCCTCGCCGGGAGGCCCTTCCTGGACGGGGACCAGCTCAGGCTCGGGCACAGACTCGGCGCTTGAGTCTGCCCAGCGCTCTCTGAGCTGGTCAATGTGGCGGCGTATCTCCCGTCCGCTGGGAAGCCGGACCACATACAACCGGGACCCTGCCACCTTTGTGACCACGGCTGGTAGCCATCTGTGACCTTCCGCATAATTGCGGGCAAACACCTTGTCCCCAACCAAGAACACTCTCCCCTGCTCTGGGGTCACTGACCGCTGCTTGGACCTGTCAAGGTCAGGGTGCAGTCGGTCCAGCAGGGTAGCCAACTTACGGCCCATTAAAAGTTCAGCTGGGCTCCTCCCCGTTGTTGAACAGGGGGTGATGTGTTGCCTCAGGAGAAAAGAGGCAATCTTCTGGCTCCAGTCCCCACACGTCAGGCGCCCGAGTGACTCCTTCGCCGTCCGTACCATCCGTTCGGCCTGACCGTTGGAGGCCGGATGGAACGGCGCAGAAGTCACATGGCGGATGAGGTTGTCTTTCAGGAATTTTTCAAATTCCGCTGACACGAACTGTGGCCCGTTGTCCGAGACCAAACAGTCCGGCAGCCCGTGGGTCGAAAACAACCTCCGGAGGGCGTTGATGACTGCCCCGGACCCTGTTGACCTCATGGGTATCACCTCTAACCATTTAGAGTAGCTGTCAACACAAATAAAAAACATTTGCCCATGGTATGGTCCCGCAAAATCAATATGGAGGCGTGACCAGGGCCTCCTCGTTTTCTCCCAGGGCTGAATGGGAGCCTGTGGTGGTTCTGGACGGGACTGCTGACACTCCATACACTGCCTTACCCAGGCCTCAATGTCCTCGTCCAGCTTCGGCCACCACACGTACCCTCTGGCGAGGGCTTTCATGTGAACCATGCCAGGGTGGCCCACATGTAACGCCTCCAAAACATCCTCCCTCAGCTTGGCGGGAATCACCACCCGACTCCCCCAAAGCAAACAGCCCTTTGTCACCGATAGTTCGTTCTGGCGCGAAACGAACGGTTTGAATTCAGGCGCCATTTTCCCTGCCGGCCACCCCCTCCATGCCCAATTAAGGACACGGGCAAGCACAGGGTCCTTAGCCGTCGCAGCGGCAATGTCTGAGGAGGTTACTGGTGCCTCCGGGAGCTCTTCGAGCGCCAGAATGTCCAACTCCGGCTCGAGTTCTTTGTTGTCCAGTGGTGCGGGGCAACGGCTCAGGCGTCGGCATGCCCGATAGCCTTCCCCGGGCGGTGCTCAAGTTCAAAGTCATATGCCGACATGAATACTGCCCACCTCAACATCCTGGGAGACAGTATGTTCGGCGTCTGCCGGTCCGGGGAGAAGATGCCCAGAAGCGGCTTGTGATCTGTTACAAGGAGGAACCTCCGCCCATAAACAAAGTCATGGAATTTTTTAATTCCGGCGATTAAGGCGAGGCCCTCCTTGTCGATCTGGGCATAGTTCTTCTCCGCCGCTGTAAGTGATCGCGAGTAGAAAGCGATCGGTGCTTCCGACCCATCCGGCATGAGGTGGCTAAGAACGGCGCCCACCCCGTAGGGTGACGCGTCAGCCGCAAGCACCAAGAGTTTGTTCTCGTCAAAGTGGGTCAGCACCGCACTAGATGAGAGGAGTTCTTTAACGCCCGTGAACGCTCGTTCCTGCCGCTCTCCCCACTCCCACTTTGCGTTCTTGTGGAGCAGAGCATGCAGGGGTTCTGCAACCGATGCCTTGTGGGGCAGGAAGGCATGATAAAAGTTTAGGATCCCCAGGAACGACTGGAGATCCTTCTTTGACCGTGGCGGGGCGCGTTCTTGATGGCGGATACCTTGTCCGGTGTAGGATGGACTCCATCCGCGTCAATCAGGAATCCCAAGAACTCCACTCTGTCTGCTCCAACCACACATTTAGAGCGTTTGACCCTCAGCCCGGCTTCTTTAAACCGGCCTAGTACTGCTCTGAGCCGAGCCATGAGTTCGCACTCGTCAGAGCCTGCCACCAGAACGTCGTCAAAATAGGGCACGACTCCAGGTAGCCCACGCAGGAGCCCCTCCATCAAGCCCTGGAAAATGCCCGAGGCTACGTTAACCCCAAATTGTAGTCTCTTGACCCGAAATGCCCCCTTGTGGGTCACTATGGTCTAGGCGTCAGCAGTTGCATCGTCTACGGGCAACTGCTGATAGGCTTGGGCTAAGTCAAGTTTGGCGAAAACTTTTCCTCCTCCCAGCGAAGCCAACACATGGCTGATGACCGGCACTGGGTAGGAGTGCTGCTGGAGCGCTTTGTTCACTGTACACTTATAATCAGCGCATATGCGTATCGACCCGTCTGCCTTTACGGGCGTTACTATGGGAGTCTCCCACCGACCATAGGGCACCGGCTCCAGGATACCCTGATCAACTAGCTTGTCCAGCTCTGCCTCGATCTTTGCTTTAAGAGCGAGGGGTACCTTCCTGTACTTCAGTCGTATGGGACGCACTGAAGGGTCTAAATCAAAAGAAACCGGGGGCCCAGTATACAACCCCAGCCCTTCCCCAAAAACTTCAGGGAACTCCTGATACAAGGACTCCCTTTTATTGTCGCAAATGCTGTTAATGCCAGAGATGGCAATACCCAGAGGCCCGAACCAATCAAGGCCCAACAAACTGACCCTCTCACCCTCTGCAACCAGGAGGGACAGCTCAGCCTTCCGGTCCTTGAACTCTACCTGGAAGGTAGCTCGTCCCGCCAACGGAATGCGTCGTCCCTGGAAGTCAGTGAGACGCGTTGTTACTGGAGACAGGCGACGACGGCTCCTCCTCGGAAATAAGCGCTGCCACGTCTCGGTGGAGATGACGGTGACGGATGAACCGGAGTCCACCTCCATCGTACACGGAACGCCGTCCAGCCGAAGTGTGACGTGAATTTTCCGAGTGGCCTTGTCACCGGTCGCCAGGACGGTCGAAGGGCAGGTGTCAGTCTGGTGGCAATCGGACGTCCTGCTGTCATCTGGAGGCCGAACCTTGGGGTCTGTTCTTCGCGAAGACGGTGGCGATTTCCTCGCAGCTCGGCAAACTCGAGCCAGATGACCTCGCTTCCCGCAGGAGTGGCAGATGAGCTCTCTAGCCCAACAGAGGTCTCTGTTGTGGTTACCGCCGCAGCCTGCGCAGGGACGGGTCGTCGAAGTTCTCGGTCTGGTCCGCGGTGGGCGTGTCTCCCGGGTTCGGCACACGCCGTCGGCGTCGCTGTCAGACTCGCCAGCGGACTGCCGGTGAACTGCAGGCTCCTTGCTGACCTGGGTCTGCCGCTGTCGAACCTCTCGCGTCGACTTGTCCGCGACCTCTGCTGCGATGGCCTCGGCGTAGGCAACCGCATACGTCAGTTGGGTGCGGGCGAAAAGACGCTGTTGAAGGCGCTCGTCTCGAAGGCCGCACACCAAACGGTCGAGGAGGGCGTCTTCCAGATCTGTGAACTCACATGGCCTTGCCGCTTTCCGCAAGGCAGTGACGTACTCAGCGATAGACTCGGAAGGCCCTTGGCACCGCTTGTAAGCAGCGTGCCGGCACGCTATCCGAGACGGTTGTGGCGAGAAATGGCCTTTGAGCTTGGCCGTGATCTCAGCCCACGTCGCTGCACTCAGCTCAGTCGGAGCGACCAGGGATCGGGCGATGTCGAAGGCGGCCTTGCCGCACGAGCTCAGGAGCGTCGCCTTCTTTCTCGCCTCATCTGTTATCTGATTCGCCTGGAGGTGGAACTCGAACCGTGCCAGGTAAGAGTCCCAGTCCTCCGTCGCCGGGTCGAACGCTTCGAACGCCGGGTTGACGGCCATCGGGGCTGTCGGTGCTGCCACTTCTACTCGTGGAACATAAGAACATAAGAGAACATAAGAGAAGCCAATGTTGAATCAGGCCAATGGCCCATCCAGTCCAACACTCTGTCACACAGCGGCCAAAATATACCAGGTGCCATCAGGAGGTCCAGCAGCGGGGCCAGGGCACCAGAAGCCCTCCCACTGCTGCCCCCTCCAGCACCAAGAATAGAGTGCATCACCTGCCCCAGACTGAGAGTTCTCATTCTATACCCTGTGGCTAATAGCCACTGGTGGACTTCTGCTCCATATGTTTATCTAATTTCCTCTTGAAACTGTCCATGCTTGCAGCTGCCACGACCTCCTGTGGCAGTGAATTCCATATGTTAATCACTCTTTGGGTGAAGAAGTATTTCCTTTTATCTGTTCTAACCCGACTGCTCAGCAATTTCATAGAGTGCCCACGAGTTCTTGTATTGTGAGAAAGGGAGAAAAGTACTTCTTTCTCAACCTGCTCAATCCCATTCATAATCTTATAAACCTCGATCATGTCACCCCTCAGCCGTCGTTTCTCCAAGCTAAAGAGCCCCAAGCATTTTAACCTTTCTTCATAGGGAAGGTGTTCCAACCCTTTTATCATTCTAGTTGCCCTTCTCTGCACTTTTTCCAATGCTATAATATCCTTTTTGAGATGTGGTGACCAGAACTGTACACAGTATTCCAAATGAGGTCGCACCAATGATTTATACAGGGGCATGATGATACTGGCTGATTTGTTATCAATTCCCTTCCTAATAATCCCCAGCATAGCATTGGCCTTCTTTATTGCAGCTACACATTGTGTAGACATTTTCAGCGAGTTATCCACTACGACTCCAAGATCTCTCTCTTGGTCAGTCGCTGCCAGATCAGACCCCATCAACGTGTATTTATATTTAGGATTTTTGGCTCCAATGTGCATCACTTTGCACTTGGCCACATTGAACCCCATTTGCCACGTTGACGCCCACTCACCCATCCTCAACAGATCCCTTTGGAGTGCCTCACAATCCTCCCTGGTTTTCACCACCCTGAACAACTTCGTGTCATCTGCAAATTTAGCCACATCACTGCTTACTCCCAATTCCAAATCGTTAATAAACAAGTTAAAAAGCATGGGACCGAGTACTGATCCCTGTGGTACCCCACTGCTTACCACCCTCCACTGAGAAAGTTTCCCATTTATACTCACTTTCTGTTTCCTATTTATAAGCCAGTTTTTGATCCACAAGAGAACTTGTCCTTTTATCCCATGACTATTGAGCTTACTTAGGAGCCTTTGATGAGGAACTGTATCAAAAGCTTTCCGGAAGTCAAGGTAAATAATATCTATTGGGTCCCCCTTGTCCACATGTTTGTTCACTCCCTCAAAAAACACTAACAGGTTAGTGAGACAAGATCTTCCCTTACAGAACCCATGCTGAGTCTGCCTCAATAGTTTTTGTTCATCAATGTGCCTACTAATTCTTTCCTTAATAACAGTTTCCACCAACTTACCCGGTATCGATGTCAGACTGACTGGCCTGTAATTTCCCGGATCTCCCCTGGAGCCCTTTTTAAAGATGGGAGTGACATTAGCTACCTTCCAGTCATCAGGAATGGAGGCAGATTTTAAAGAAAGATTACATATTTTTGTCAGGAGATCCACAAGTTCACATTTGAGTTCTTTCAGAACTCTCGGATGAATGCCATCCGGGCCTGGTGATTTATTAGTTTTTAAATTGTCCATCAGTCGGAGGACTTCCTCTCTTGTCACCGCAATCTGATTCAGGTCTTTCAAACCCCTCCCGAAATCAGTGCTTCTGGAGTGGGCAAACACTTCTCCTCTTCCACAGTGAAGACAGAGGCAAAAAATGCATTCAGCTTCTCAGCCATTTCCCTATCATCCTTCACTACTCCTTTTACCCCTTGGTCATCCAAGGGCCCCACTGCCTCCCTGGCTGGCTTCCTACTTCTAATGTATTTGAAGAAAGTTTTATTGTTGGTCTTTATGTTTTTTGCGATATGCTCCTCATATTCCCTTTTTGCTTGCCTGATCACAGACTTGCATTTTATTTGCCATAGTCTGTGTTCCCTTTTATCAACCTCACTAAGACTAGCTTTCCACCGCTTAAAGGAATCCTTCTTACCTTTTACAGCTTCCATTACTTTATTTGTTAACCATGCAGGCTTTTTTCTATACCTATTTGTACCTTTCCTAACCTGCGGTATATATTTTTTCTGAGCTTCTAGGATTGTCTTTTTAAATAGTCTCCAAGCTTCCCCAATGGTTTTGACCTTCTCCACTCTTCCTTTCAATTTCTTCCTCACATGTCCCCTCATACCAGAGAAGTCACCCCTTTTAAAGTTAAAAGTGGTTGCGTCAGTCTTTTTGGGCAACTCCCTATCTGTACAAATGTTAAACTCAATGACATTATGGTCACTGTTTCCAAGTGGTGCAATCACTTTTACATCTCTCACCAGGTCTTGGGTGTTACTTAGGACCAAATCCAGGATCGCCTCTCCCCTGGTAGGATCTGTGACCATCTGTTCCACAGCACAGTCATTGAGAGTGTCTAAGAACGCAATCTCTTTTCCCGACTAGAACTCATATTGACCCAATCAATGTGTGGGTAGTTAAAGTCGCCTATTACAACACAGTTATTTCGTCTAGCTGCTATCTTTAATTCATTCATCATTTTATAATCCTCCTCTATCTTTTGATCTGGTGGGCGATAACAAACTCCCACTGTTAAGCCTCCTTTTGGACCCACTATTTCAACCCATAGCATTTCCAGAAGGGAATCCAATTCTCTTACCCTCTCAATCTTACTGGATGGTATACCCTCTCTGACATACAGAGCCACCCCACCTCCAACCCTTTCCCCCTATCCTTCCGATATAATTTATAACCAGGAATCACCGTATCCCACTGATTTTCCTCATCCCACCAAGTTTCTGAAATACCCACAATGTCTATTTCCCCCCCAACACCAAGCATTCCAACTCCCCGATTTTACCTCGGAGACTTCTAGCATTTGTGTATAAACACTTATAGTTTCCCACGTTTGTTAAGCCCACAGCCTTCCTCTTGCTGCCTCGAGACCTTGCCAGGCAGTTCCTATCATTAGCCACAGTCTCAGTGGACAATTGTAATCCATTTCCTTGTACAAAAGTAATAGCTACCCTTCATCTCTTTGAGATGAGCCATCCCGAACCAGAGACTTTTCATCTCCTGTCGGCTTTCCCCCATTATTCAGTTTAAAAACTGCTCTGCCACCTTTTTGATTTTGAGCGCCAGCAGCCTGGTTCCTTCTCGGGACAAGTGGAGACCGTCCCTTTTGTACAGCTCCCTCTTGTCCCAAAAAGCATCCCAGTGCCTAACAAACTTGAACCCTTCCCCCTACACCACCGTCTCATCCACACATTGAGACTCCTGATCTGTGCCTGTCTCTCCGGCCCTGCGCGTGGAACAGGTAGCACTTCCGAGAAGGCTACCTTGGAGGTCCTGGCCTTGAGTTTCCTGCCCAGCAGCCTAAATTTCTCCTCCAGGACCTCACGACTGCATTTCCCCACATCGTTGGTGCCGACGTGCACCACGACCACTGGCTCCTCCCCAGCACTATCTACCAGCCTATCTAAAACACGCGTAATGTCCGCTACCTTCGCACCAGGCAGGCAAGTCACCATACGGTCAGTACGCGGGTTCGCCACCCAGCTGTCTACCTGCCTAAGGATCGAATCACCAACTACCAAGAGCCCCCTCCCACCCTTCCCAGGGACGGTTCCTTGGTACGAAAGGATACCCGTTCACCAGCTGAAGAAGAGGTCCCTTCTGAGGGCACATTCCCCTTATCCTCAGCATGGTGCCCCTTTTCCCCTTGACCCTCATGCTCCCTGGCAGCAGCCGGGCTGCCAGATCCAGAGTGGGACATATCTAACAAGTCCCCGAGAGTCTTCCCCATGCACCTAACTGACTGTCCCTGCTTCTCCAGGTCAGCCACCTTGGCCTCAAGGGAGCAAACTCGCTCCCTGAGAACCAGGAGCTCCTTGCACCGAGCACACACCCAAGACTTCTGACCAGTGGGCAGATAGTCATACATGTGACACTCCATGCAAAACACTGGATAGCCCCCAACCCCCTGCTGGCATTCTGGCTTCATAATTGTTTTTAAACAAATACTTTTCTATAACCCCCTTTTAAAACCCTTTGTATTTATGTGGCTCCTGTTGTAGGAGTCTACTTACCTTACCTTACCAAGGAGCCAAGGTCCTGGCTTCCTGGCTCTTCCTGGGCTTCTTACAGAGCCCCTAGGCCAAGAGCCACAGGCAAAGAGCCTCGCCCTTTTGCTCTCGCTCGTGCCTCTTGCAAACTTCCTGCCTTAAATGGAATTGTCTCCCAGGAGAGGGTGTGGCCAGCAGCTACTCAAAATCACCCAAGGCCTCAGCCGGCTCGGCCGGGTGTGTGTCCTCGTCTGCCGTTGCGATCTCGGTTCAGCGGGGCTGCCTACCCGCTCTAGCATCCCACCTTCGTCGCCAATTGTTAAGTATGAGACTCAACAACGAAGTACGCTTAACAAGTGATTCAGCTTTATTCAACAGCAAACTCCAACTCAGGAACACACAACACAAACAGTGGAGCACAGCTCCTTTTTAAACTCTCCCGGCTGTCAAAGCCACACCCAGAAATAGTTAATGGACCAATGGCAGTGCAGAGTTAAGGTCCAATCACAACTGTTCCCGCTTTGCAACATTGTCACACAGTGATTGGCTATTTACACTGGTTTCGCAGAAACCGACCAATACGAATGCGACAGCTTAGAATCCACATTCCAGAATCAAGCTTAACATAGGAAAAGATAGGCTTGATTCATCTTTCAATACACAACAGAAACACTCCAAGGAGTGGAAGACTACTTATGCGGGAAGAACGGCACCTTTAGGTCCAACTCCATGGTTTAGACCTAACCCTTTAGATATAAAAGATGACATTTAAATCAGTGGTTTTCCAGCTGTGGGTCACAACCTCAAACTAAGCCATGGGTCTCTTGCAGGTGGGCCATAAGACTCAAAGCTGGGAGAGCAGATCCCAGGCTTCCCTGCAGTAGAAAGAGGGCAGATCACCCCCATTCTGTTGTCCTTTCTGTGACCTTATCCATTCCAAAGGGTTTGGCTTCCTCCCAGCCACGGTTGAGGCAGGAGCAATGGGGACATCTTAACTTTGCCTCTTAAACATGCACTGCCAGATGTCAGGCTTGAACTGAGCCCCAGCCTATGACCTGGGGTCCCCAAGAAATGGAATATTTTAATAGGAGGTCCTACTTTGTAGAGTTTGAGAATCACCAGTCCTAGATATTTAAGGTCATGAGTCGCTGCTTTTTATAAAATGTTCGGATTCATCATCTGCTTTTTTTTTTTTTTTGGGGGGGGAGATTTCCTCTTATTTCTGCCCCACTTTTCCCCTGCTTGTGACATGAGCCCTTGTTTATCTTCTCTCCTTGACACAGAAAAGTCATTAGGCAGGCATTTCTTAGTTCACTGCTTTCTATTTCCTGCTGGCTGTTCCTTAAATATTGTGTCATTTGTTGTTTCTCTGTCCTGATTTCCTCAGCAGGGCTTCCTTTTGCTCACCCTGGCAATCTGACAAATTCAGAAATATCTACCCGATGAGTGATATACTGCAGCCCATGCCAGACTCCAAATTCCATCCTGTTGTGCCACTGATTTCTTAGCGACAAAACCTGAATCTCAATGCCCTGATCCAGAGGGATCTCCCACCTCTCCAAAAGATGGCTAACAGTAGATGAAGTCTTCCCCATCACCTCATTTCCATGTCAAAAAAGGCCGAACCTGATGAATTTTCCTCCTTTTGGGGGAGGGTGTCTGAATGAATATGTATAATGAATTATAGTTTTATCCCGCCCTGCCTCCAAGGGCACTTGGCACCATTTATGTTGCTCCCTCCGCATTTTTCCTCTCTTAACAATCTTGTGTGGTAGGCTATGCTTGCTTGCTTATTTATTAAAATATTAATACCCTGCTGCGGTGGCTCAGAGGTTAAGACGCTGAGCTGCAGACCAGAATGTCTGTAGTTCGGCAGTTCAAGACCCGAGTGCTGCATGATGGAGTGAGCTCCTGTCTCTGGTCCCAGCTACTGCCAACCTAGCAGTTTGAAAGCAAGAAACTGCAAGTAGGTAAATAGGTACTGCTTTGGTGGGAAGGTAACAGCGTTCTGTATGCTTCCACCATTTAGTCATGCCAGCCACATGACCATGGAAACATCTTCCGACAGCGCTGGCTCTTCGGCTTGGAAATGGAGATGAGCACCGCCCCTTGAATCGGATTCGACTGGTTTTAGAGCAAGGAAGCCTTGACCTTTATTTTCCTTTGTGGCTTAAGGTAGCTTACAATTCCAAAAACTAAAAAGATTAAAAAGACAGTAAAATGCTATTTGGGCTGGAAGATGGTGATGGAGATCCAGGGCCTTTTTCTGGTGGAACACACCGGAATGGAGTTCCTGAACCTCTTCAACAAAATTCCTTTAAAAATGTTTAAAAGTTCATGTGTTTTCAGTATACAGATTGAAAACTTCGCTTCCCTCTTGAGAGTTCTGGCACCTCTTTTTCCAGAAAAAAGCCCTGCTGAGATCTAGTTTCAACGGTACACTTTCCTGGTGAGATCCAGGCAGGGTTTTCTTGCTTTACATAGCCTAATTCCCACCTTTATTACAGCCTCCATTCCCACTTGGCTTTTGTCCTTGCAGGTCCCATAATCTCCAGCATAGCACTGTGGATGGCCAAATAGGACCCCTCCTATTTTTTTGCCAGTGGAAAAGCTGGTTGGCTCTCACCCACTGTGTGCAGTTCCTTGTTTTCATATCGCATTTGTGTCTGTTTCTAATGCAGTTGACACGCTGACTCTCTTTTTTTCCACCAAAGGCTTTCCAAGAGGATTTAGCAAGCCAGCTTTCCTCTTTTGGGTTGCGAAGATTTCATTATGTTCATGTGGGCTGATGTGCAATGACTTCATGCATCTGTTATCACTTGTGGTCAAAAGACACATGTATATTAGAGATGTGTCAGCATGAATAGTTCCCAGATTCCAGTTCAGGGCCAAATCCGTACATGTAGCCTGAGCAGTAAAGAAGGAAACCTTCCACCGCCTCCAAATACTGATGCCTGGCTTAACTCCTACAACTAAGGGAAAGAAACCCTGGAACACTAGTAAGACATCTAACTAAGGCTGCTTCCACATGGTGACGATTCACTGTATAGCTTTCATTTGCTTTCATTGTCTCAGCTTCTGGCAGTCGTGCCACCAGCCATGGTAATGTGCAATTGCTATTTAGGGTATTTATATGCCAACTCTCCAGAGTCCTTCCCAAGATAGCTTACAAGCAATAATATGCAATTAGCATAAATTATCGATACATAAAAAACCCATTAAAATAAACTAGGGGCAATAAAACCAACATAAAATGTACAGAAATCTATAAAACAGAAGCAGACATTTTGTTATACTGGTCTATTTACTAGGTTCTCTGAATTCCTAGCTTTTTTTTTTTTAAGTAAGGCTTGAAAAAAATATAGGATTGGATCCAACCAGCTTTTCTTCCAGTAAAAAGGGAAGACAGGATTCCAAGTTTTAGACATAGTCACCATGTTGGATGAAGAAGAAGAAGAAGAGGAAGAGGAGAAGGAGGAGTTTGGATTTATACCCCGCCCTTCACTCGGAGTCTCAGAGCAGCTTACAAACTCCTTTCCCTCCCCCTCCCACAACAGACACTCTGTGAGCAATGTTCCCTCTAAGCTGTAGAGTCTTGTGAGCAAAAATTCTACTTTGTGAGCTACTGGCATTAAAGTTGTGGGTGAGCAATTTGGCTACGGCATAAAGTAGTTTACTCTGGAACCATCCTTCCTGAGCTAAGACAAAAGTTTTTAGCTGAAGGCTAAAAAACTGTGAGCTAGCTTATACTAGCTCAGCTTAGACGGAACACTGCCTGTGAGGTAGGTGGGGCTGAGACAGCTCTGACAGAAACTGCTCTTTTAAGAACAGCTCTGACAGAACTATGGCTTGCCCAAGGTCATCCAGCAGGTGCAAGTGGAGGAATGGGGAATCAAACCCGGTTCTCCCAGATTAGAGTCCATGTACTTAACCACTACACCAAACTGGCAAAAGCTTTAGAAATAGCCTCATTGACTTCTGACGGTAAACTACCGTCATCGGATATGACTCCTCATGGCCATTGACAAGGGAAAAATAACATTATGTAAGAGGAGTTTAAAAAACACACACCACAAAACTCGTAACATCGTCTACAACTTCCTCCATGCGGTAATCACTTACCGCACTTAGACCCTCTTTCAGCCAGTCTGAAAGAGAACAGGTTCTCCCCCGTTTCAGACAGGCAAGCTCTTTAAACTGTTGCCAGTTCTTTTTTTTTTTTTTTTGGCATTAGAACAAGTTTAGAAATAGTTAAGAAGGAGTTAGCAAAATACATCAAAAAATATTAATGTATATTGTCATTAATACCACGTTCAAACATATAAACAATCCAATTAAAAAAACAATAAACTCTGATAATGTTTGTTTTTAGGAATAACCCCATTATCTATGAGGTATTCTATAATAGGGAACCAAATTGCATGAAAATCCTTCTGAATAGTTTCCCCCGTATATGCCACAGTTTTACCAAGAACAAAATATTCCCATAATTTATTTTGCCAATCATACAATGTAGGACCTGAATTATTTCTCCATTTTTGTGCAACATTTATTCTAGCAATGGCAATTAAGGTCATAATCAGCTTAATATTGATTGTTGTTTCCCCATAAACCTTTGGGCAAATATCCAACAAAACTGTCTCAGGTAGCTGAGGTAAGTTAATACCCGTAATAATATAGATCTGCTGCAATATTAGCTTCCAAAATGAGTTAATAACAGAACAATGCCACCAACAATGTATATAGTCTGCCACCTGGCCACATTTTTTCCAGCATAAATTATTAACTTTCGGGTATATTTTATGTAGTCTGCTGGGAGGCATATACCATCTGTTTAAAATTTTAAAATAATTAAACTTAATAGTAAAAATCCTTGACCTAAAATTATAAGCATACTTCATGTTTTCCCAGTCGCCTTCTTTTAGGCGATCCTGGCAATCCTTTTGCCATGAAGAAAAAACCTGGTTGTTTACAGCATCAGAGGAAGATAATAGAATCTTATATATTTTAGAGATTAAACCTTTAATCTCAGCCGAGCGTTTTGATAGTATCTCTTCAAATTTAGTCATGTGTTTGGAAAAAACTTGTTCTTTATGTAATATTTGCATAACATGAGATACCTGGAGGTATTGAAACCAGTGTATGCTGTCTCCTACTAACTTTTCAAGTTCAGCTTTCGTGTAAAATTGTCCTTTATTAGTCAGGTCAACAAGTCGTGTAAGTCCGGCTTTTCGCCATTTTTTAAAAGCCACTTCATCTGTCCCCGGGGGGAACCAGTGTTGGTTCAAATAGGAAGAAAATTTAGATCTGTCTGGAAGTAACTTCTTCCTGTTTTTATCCCATATAGTTAAAGAAGCTTGCAAAAATTGATTGCTCTTAGTGATTGCAGGTCTATGTCGCGTACAATTCCAAATAATATCTTGTAAAGGAGTTGAGTTAGCATCCCATTCTTCAATTAGTTGCCAATTCAATAAAGAGTTATTATTAAGTATTCGCACAACAGTGGCTAAGTTTGCCGCTTCATAATAAGTTTCCAAATCTGGAATACCCAGACCTCCTTGTAAAGGAGGGCGTTTTAATATCGTAAATTTTATCCTTGATGTTTTGTAGTTCCAGAAAAATCTGTTGATTTCAGATTGCCATTTTCTAAGATCCTTTTTAGGAAGAGTCACTGGCAGGGATCTAAATAAAAATAAAAATTTAGGCAGAATAAAACTCTTAAGGATATTTATTTTGTTCGGCCCAGGAGGGGCTCATGCGATTCCATCTCATCAGCATATTTTTTGTCTCCTGGAAAATTTTGCTAAAATTACAGTCTATCAAGTCTTCCAGTTGTGGGGGTATCCATATGCCTAAACATCTCCATTTAGCATACCACCATTGAAAAGAGGAAAATTTTTGAATACGTTTAGTAGTGTCTTGCTTAATCTGAAGTGGAATTATTTTAGACTTAGAATAGTTTACCTTCAGTCCTGAGATTCTCTGCATATCAGCAAAAATTCGTTGTAATTCTAAAAGCGATGATTCTGGATTGGAGATAAAAAGAATTAAGTCGTCCGCGTACAGACTAAGTTTATGAGCCACCTTACCAATATTAATGCCTTGAATTGCTGTGTTGTTTCTTATGGCTGCTGCAAGAGGTTCAATAGCCAGAGCAAAAATAAGTGGGGACAGGGGACATCCCTGCCTGGTGCCTCTGGCTAAAGAAATAGGTCTGCTTAAAAAATTATTAGCTTGTATTCTGGCAAGAGGGTTTGCATATATAGTCTCCATAGCCAGTCTAAATTTCTCTCCAAAATCCATGCATTCTAAGAGTTGTTTCATATAGCCTGCTTCCAGACTGTCGAAGGCCTTTTCTAAATCTATTGTAAGCATAAGGGTTTCTTGCTTTTGCTTCTTGCAGTATGCGATTAGATTTAAAACCCGGCGAATGTTGTCTGTCATAGAGCGATTTGGAATGAATCCTGTTTGGTCGGGTGCTATGTAATCTGAAATGATGCTTTGTAGCCTATTTGCCAGAACCTTAGAAAATACCTTTGCATCACAATTTAATAGAGCAATTGGCCGGAAAGCAGTTGGATTGTCTTGTTCCTTGTTTTCTTTAGGTATTGGGACTATGAATGATTCCCTCCATGAGGGAGGCATTTTTCCGGAAGTCAGCAAATGATTACATGTATGTGTTAAATGTTCACCTAAGGATTGTTTAAAAATTTTATAGAATTCTGGACCATATCCATCACTTCCTGGCGCAGTTTTGGATTTTGTCTGTTGTATCGCCAACTGCACTTCCTTTACGGAGAAAGGTTCATCTAATTGTTTGCTGTGGTCCTCTGATAGTTTTACTTGTATGTTGTGCTTGTTTAAAAAGGCTTTTACTTCTTCTTGCTTTGGGTTTATTGAAGAGTATAGGTTTTCATAATAATTTGCAAAGCAATCTGCAATCTCAGCAGGGTCTGTGATTTTAGTATTATTTTTTGTCTTTAAGTAATGTATCTTATGTTGTGCTCTTTTTTGTTTGTAACGCCAGGATAGGATTTTAAGGCTTTTAGCATTTAATTGCCAATATTGTTGCTTCACAAACAGAATTTTCTTTTCGGATCTCAAGTGTTTGTACATCTTCCAGCACTTTGCGCTCAGCCAAAAAGTTTTTTGTATATTTTTTTATCACCTGTCCTTTTATAAAGAACTTCTAAATTTTGTATTTCTGTCAATAATACTTTCATTTTTTGTTCTCTTTCCTTTTTTAGATGGGATGCCAAAGCAATGAATTTCCCCCGCATTACAGCCTTGAAAGCATCCCAAACAAAATGCTGTTCCACTTCATCATTATTGTTTTCTTTAAAATACTGCTCTATTGTCAATTTGATTTCTTCTCTATACTCTTCTTTTAATAAAAGAGAAGTATTTAACTTCCATGTGCGGTTCCCTTGTGTTGTGTGTTGTTTCAATTGCAGTTCCACAAAGGCATGGTCAGTCCACATAGTGGGTCCTATGTCTGTTTTTAGAATTTTATGCATTACATCTTGTGAAACTAGTAGTCTATACGTGTATGGGTCTTGAACCTTGAGAGAAAAAAAAGTATAATCACGTTCTCCCTGATGCAATTCTCGCCATGAATCACATAACTGATATTTATCAAGCAGTCCAGGAAGTATTGTAAATCTTTTGCCTCTTCTGGATTTTTTGGTTTGGTTTCCTGACCTGTCTAGTTTATGGTCTGCAATTAAATTAAGGTCACCTCCGATGATTATCTGGCCTTCTCTAAAAGCTTGTAGTTTGCCCAGCGTTTCCTCAAGAAAAATTTCCTGAGTGTCATTGGGCGCATATATTGAGGCAAGTGTGGTTTTTTGTTGATTTAACATACCTTTTAGAAAAATGTACCTGCCATTGGGATCTGCCAGGCTGTCTTCACAAATAAAAGAAGTCACTTTGGAGATAAGGACAGCTACCCCACGGGATTTTGAGGACCCCCCAGCATAAAATTGTTGATCATACCACGTTGTTTTCAGGATTTTTGTTTCCGTGGCTCTCATGTGTGTTTCCTGAAGAAAAAGAACATTAGGCTTGCTATGTAAAATAAAAGCTGTCATTCTCTTGGCCTTAATGGGGTTATTCAGACCGCGAACGTTAACCGATCTAAATACCATCTCAAGAGGCATTGTGAGCAGTAAAACAAAAGGCTTTACTTATATCAAAATTGTGTTTAACTCACACACCTAACCGTACTTAACTATTCCCTACTATAACAGTCTATCCCCCACCCCCCTTAACCACCACAAAAATAAACCCTTTGTGTTAGCCAAAGCTTAGAGGAAACCACTAGGCTCTGGTTCCTCACGCAAAATACGCACACCCTCAGCTCACCAGTTACAACACTGGTGACACAGAGATACCTCTGGTTTTGAGAGTGGTAACACTGGGGGGACGTCAGAAAATGTCACCACCGCCCCCTCCCGCCCAAGATATAATATTGCGCATTAAATTACCAAGCAATTGTATGAATAACATCAGTTGAACCATCTTTGTCAATTATAAGTGCATATAAAAGAACTCTTCAAAAAAGAATAAATTTACATAACTCAGCAGAGTTACAAGTCTTTCTTATGAGCCAGATGGGCTTGCAGGTACTGGAATCTTGCTGGCTTTCTGCGGTGAGTCTGGGAACAGGTTTCTTCGTTTCAACGGAGTCTTGCCATCATGCTCCATAGGTGCATCGCCCAGTATGATGTGTAGTAAGTCTGCCCCACTTTCTTCATCCCAGGCATATAGTTGTTGACCCCGAAAGGCGACGAAAAGTTTTCCAGAGGGAAGCCAGCGATATTTTTGTTTTATACTTTGCAGTTTGGTTGTAAGAGGTTTTAGAGTGCGACGAATTAATATCGCTTCTCTTGGAATGTCTGGGAAAACTTGAATTGGGTTTCCCTCATGTTTGAAAGTTCCTGGAGTCTTTGCTGCATCAAGAATTCTGCGGCGTACTCTGGCATCTGGGACAGATATTAAAATGTCCCTGGGGAGCAAGCTGCGATTTTTAGCCAATGATCCCATCCGGTAAGCTTGCGTGATGGTAGGATACACACCTTCTTCTAAGGATAATGCTTGTGCTATTAAAGATGCCATAAAAGAAATCATATCCATGTTTTTTTCTGCTTCCTCTTTGATTCCTCGAAATTTTAAATTCACAGATTTTACCTCTGACTCTAAGGAAATCAGAGAGTCTCTTTGGGCAGCAGAAGTTTCTTGTAAATGCTTAATATCAGTTTGATTAGTCATGCCTAAGTCCAGAGCAGTCTCTGCCTTCTGGGCTGTTTGCAGAAGTGCATTTTGGACCTCATTAAGCTGGGTTGATAAATTGGACATTTTGTCCAGGAGGCTTACCTCCATTGCCTTGAGGTGGCTAAGGATCTCCGTTATGCCTGTGGAGCATGCTTCTGGATCCGGTGTTTGTTTAGCGGCCGCCATTTTGTTTTCAGCCTGATCAGGCTCCGTTTTGTTTGGGAAGGTTTCAAACTGCACTTTAACCAGTTTTGCTGAAGCAGCAGCGAGTTTAGGCTTTGCTTGGTCGTGCTTGCCCATGCCCAGGTGAGTTTTCTTCGTTTTATACAGGTCTGGGAAGGGCTTAGGCGGGAGAGGTTAGGAGCGCCAAAATCACACGTCCGCCATTCCCGATCGCGGCGCCCCGCCCCCC
>JAPDNY010001180.1:0-18313 GCA_029375565.1 Gekko gecko | reverse complement strand
CTTATATGTGTTTCTTGTAAACAAATTATATTACATTTTTGTTTCTCCAGCCAATGATTCACTAATCTTCTTTTACTTGGTGAATTTAGTCCGTTTACGTTCCAAGATAAAAATTTGTAATCCATAATTGTGTTGAATTAAATATCTTTAAAATCATCAAAATTGTTCTCTTTAAATCTGTATAAATCTCCTTCAGATTTAAGAGTAGATCTCACCGAATTGTACACGAATGAAAGTCCATATGGAATCTCCCATCTGAACCTAATATTCATTTCTTTTAGTCTGTCTGTCAATTTCTTGAATTTCTTTCTGTCTTGTAAGATCGATCTCGGAATTTCTCTCAGAATTATTATTTTTTTCCATTAATTTCCAACAGTTGTGTGAATTGTTTCTTGAAAACATCTTCCTTCATTTTTGTTGTCACGAATTGAACAATCACATCTCTGGGTAATTGCTTTCTCTTGGCATAAGCTGAGTTTACTCTGTAAATCAAGTCAAAGTCTGGATCCAAATCTCCAACATCTTCCCCTACATAAGTTGTCAATGTATTGATTACTAGAGCTCGTATGTCCTGATCTTCCTCCTCTTCTATCCCTCTCAATCTCAGATGATTCTGAGTAGCTCTATATTCCATCATAGACTCCAGCCTTGTATTTTCTAACAGGGATTTTTTAACCTTCTGTTCCATTTCTTCAGATTTTGTCACCAGACTTTTGACCTCTTTCTTGACTTCTTCTGTATCTTTTTTAATCCCTGACACTTCTGTTAGTACCAGTTCTTTCAGTTCTTCCATATTTTTTTCCTGAAATTGGACTTGCACTTGTTCTATTTGCTCCAGTTGTATTTGCAGCTGTTGTTGCAATTGTTGTTGCAGCTGTGATTCTATTTGTTTTCCAAGATTCTGCACCTCTTCGGTCATCCGTTTTTCCATCGCTTCCATAGCCGCTTGCCACTCTTTTTTTCCTTTGCAGTCATTCTTGGACTAGGTGATGACGCAGCTCTAGGTCTTGACCTCAAATCCGTTTTGGAAGCGACTTCAGTACTAATCAATCTTTATATTAGCAATCTTCAAGCCAAATCGCCACCTTTATAACTTGCATCAGCGCTTTTTCGGCTTAAAAATAACTTTTTAAAGTTTAGTCCTCCTCAAAATGTCGGGCGCAATTTCTCTATGGTTTTCCGGCTAGAGTAGGCTCCTTCCAAACTTCCTGTTTATCTGTCCGTCTCTGTAATCCAACTTCCGGTAAAGGTGGTGTCACACAATCAAACGTCCGTCTGTTTCCGACACAGCAACCTCTAAAGCGTCCACTCTAGCCTACTTCCTGTATCATAGAGTCACAGTTAGTTTCGTTTCTGCTACGTAAAGTTTAGACTTCATTGACCACAGGAATGCAAAACAAAGTCATTTTTCAGCCGTTTTCTCTAAAGGAAAGCTTTCATTTTACTTTTAAATCAAGCGGAATAGTTCATTAAAGGTTTCTACGCTTATCCGTACGTTTCAATTTCACGTTCTTCTTTAAACCGGTAAGCGCTTATTCGTTTGTTACCTTGCTTGTAATCTCGGGGTTTCGCGGTGCTTCTTCTGTAATCGATGTTAAACTTGATGTTAAAGAGGTCGGTAGATGACGAATTTATGTTGAATTCTCAGCCCAGCTGGTATCTGTAGTGCTGATTTGCAACTGCCCTCTTCACGGAAGGAGATCAAAGTGTAAACAAGCTTCCTCCGAAGCTTATCCACACCGATCTCAACTCCCCCTCAGGCTTGGCTGCTTGCTTGCCACCCCCCCGCCTGGGGAGTGCTGTGCTGGGCCAAATAAAGCCCAGACTGTCATCAGATACTGCAGTACACTCTGCACAACTCGCAAAGTGTGTCAATTCGCCATTTTACTCCGACCGGAAGTCCACCCACCCAAGTACTAAAAGGGGCTGACCCTGCTTAGCTTCCAAGATCTGACAAGATCGGGCTATCCTGGACCATCCAGGTAAAGGCAAGAGAAAAGCAGAGGTGATTTGCCATTGCCTGCCTCTGCGTAGCAACCCTGGGACATCCTTGGTGGCCGCCCATCCAAGTACTAAAAGGGGCTGACCCTGCTTGGCTTCTGAGACCTGATGAGATTGTGCTAGCTTGGGCCATCTCGTTCAGGGCAGGGTGTAAATGGTCTCCATTAAAGGGCTGTTGCCTTTAAGCGAATGGGGGCTTGTCTTTCCAGGTCGAGTCTTGGTCTTTTCACGGTGACCCGAGACTCCTGTAGCATCTTAAAGGCTGCCCCGGTAGAGACAGGGGTTGTCCCAGTCAAGGGCTTACTTCACTCGAAGCATTGAATAGACAGGAAGGTGTGTGGATGTGTGTGTGAATATAGTAGGCACCAGGGCTATTTTTGGGCAGGAACGCACAGGAACGGAGTTCCGTCTGGCTCCCGAGTTGGCCACGCCCAGCAGGAACTCATTAGCATAACAGGCCACACCCAACAGCAGAAACTCATTAGGATTGGCTACATGAAGGGTGTGTGGCCTAATATGCAAAGGAGTTCCTGCTATAAAAAAAGCCCTGGGTTTTGACAACAAACAAGGTAAACAGAATAAGAGGCAAAAGGTGGTTGTGGCTGGATGACCACCCTTCTGGTAACATGGGGGTGTGGTCTAATATGCTAATGAGCTGTGCTGTCAGGGGTGTGACCTAATAGGCTAATGAGTTTCTGCTGTTGGGTGTGGCCTGTTATGCTAATGAGTCTCCTGCTGGGCTTTTTCTACAAAAAAAGCCCTGGTAGGCACACAAACTGAGATCCGCTGGATGAAGAACTCATGGAACACGACAAGATTTCGAGGTAAAAACAATGTAAGGAATATATTTTGATATCAGAGGCAAAATTAGGGTTGCCAGCTCCGGGTTTCGAAAATTCCTGGAGATTTTGGTGGTGGAAACTGGGGAGGGCGGGGTTTGGGCAGGGGAGGGGCCTCGACATGCTATAATGCCACAGAGCCCACCCTCCCAAAAAGTCATTTTTCCCCCAGGGGAACTGAACCTGGTCACCTGGGTTCTAATAGTGGGAGATCTCCAGGTGCCAGCTGGAGGTTGGCAACCTTGCGCATAACAGAGAAGGCACAATTCACCGGAAGGGACAACACTATTAGTGAACTTGGATGCAGTCACAAAAGAAGATATGAGACGGGGGACTCGACATGAGATGGCTTGAAAGACCCCGGCCTTTGGTTTGCAAGACCTGAGTGAGGCTGTTGAGGTTTTTGAGGTCATTCATTCATGGGGTTGCCGTGACAGAACACATGCAGAGTGTGGGTTGCCAGGTCCCTCCTGGTCACCATTAGGAGATGAGTGGTTAAGTCCTTCTTCACCCAAAGAGTGATGAACACATGGAATTCACTGCCACAGGAGATGGTGGCGGCTGCAAGCATGGACGGCTTCAAGAAGGAATTGGATAAGCACATGGAGCAAAGTCCACAAGGTACAGACAGGAACTCTCAGGCAGGGGCAAGGGATGCTCTGTCTTCTTGGTGCTTGCGGGGGGGTCAACAGTGGGAGGGGCTTCTAGTGTCCTGGCCCCACTGCTGGACCTGCTGATGGCCTTGGTATTTTTGGCCACTGTGTGACATTGGCCTGATCCAACATTGGCTTCTCTTATGTTTGTAGACTTGCCAGGTCCAGGTTGGAAAACTCCTGGAGACTTGAGGGTGGAGCCTGGGGAGGACAGGGACCTCAGTGGGGCACATGGCCACAGCGTCCCCCCTCCAAAGCAGCCATTTCCTCCAGGGAAACTGATCTCTGCAGTCTGGAGATGAGCTGGAATTCCGGGGATCCCCAGGCCCCACCTGGAGGCTGGCATCCCTGACCCTCAGTGGGCTACAAGGCCACAGAGTCCCCCCTCCAAAGCAGCCATTTCCTCTAGGGAAACTGATCTCTGCAGTCTGGAGATGAGCTGGAATTCCGGGGATCCCCAGGCCCCACCTGGAGGCTGGCATCCCTGGACCTCAGTGGGGCACAAGGCCACAGAGTCCCCCTCCAAAGCAGCCATTTCCTCCAGGGGAACCGATCTCTGCAGTCTGGAGATGAGCTGGAATTCGGGGATCCCCAGGCCCCACCTGGAGGCTGGCATCCCTGAACCTCAGTGGGGCACAAGGCCACAGAGTCCCCCCTCCAAAGCAGCCATTTCCTCCAGGGGAACCGATCTCTGCAGTCTGGAGATGAGCTGGAATTCCGGGGATCCCCAGGCCCCACCTGGAGGCTGGCATCCCTGAACCTCAGTGGGGCACAAGGCCACAGAGTCCCCCCTCCAAAGCAGCCATTTCCTCCAGGGGAACCGATCTCTGCAGTCTGGAGATGAGCTGGAATTCCGGGGATCCCCAGGCCCCACCTGGAGGCTGGCATCCCTGAACCTCAGTGGGGCACAAGGCCACAGAGTCCCCCTCCAAAGCAGCCATTTCCTCCAGGGGAACTGCTCTCTGCAGTCTGGAGATGAGCTGGAATTCGGGGATCCCCAGGCCCCACCTGGAGGCTGGCATCCCTGAACCTCAGTGGGGCACAAGGCCACAGAGTCCCCCTCCAAAGCAGCCATTTCCTCCAGGGGAACCGATCTCTGCAGTCTGGAGATGAGCTGGAATTCCGGGGATCCCCAGGCCCCACCTGGAGGCTGGCATCCCTGGACCTCAGCGGGGCACAAGGCCACAGAGTCCCCCCTCCAAAGCAGCCATTTCCTCCAGGGGAACTGATCTATGTACTCTGGAGATGAGCTGGAATTCCAGGGGATCCCCAGGCCCCACCTGGAGGCTGGCATCCCTGAACCTCAGTGGGGCACAAGGCCACAGAGTCCCCCCTCCAAAGCAGCCATTTCCTCCAGGGGAACTGATCTATGTACTCTGGAGATGAGCTGGAATTCCAGGGGATCCCCAGGCCCCACCTGGAGGCTGGCATCCCTGGACCTCAGTGGGGCACAAGGCCACAGAGTCCCCCTCCAAAGCAGCCATTTCCTCCAGGGGAACTGATCTCTGCAGTCTGGAGATAAGCTGGAATTCCGAGGATCCCCAGGCCCCACCTGGAGGCTGACATCCCTGGACCTCAGTGGGACACAAGGCCACAGAGTCCCCCTCCAAAGCAGCCATTTCCTCCAGGGGAACTGATCTCTGCAGTCTGGAGATGAGCTGGAATTCCGAGGATCCCCAGGCCCCACCTGGAGGCTGACATCCCTGGATCTCAGTGGGGCACAAGGCCACAGAGTCCCCCTCTAAAGCAGCCATTCTCTCCAGGGGAACTGATCTCTGCAGTCTGGAGGTGAGCTGGAATTCCGGGGGATCCCCAGGCCCCACCTGGAGGCTGGCATCCCTGGACCTCAGTGGGGCACAAGGCCACAGAGTCCCCCTCCAAAGCAGCCGTTTCCTCCAGGGGAACTGATCTCTGCAGTCTGGAGGTGAGCTGGAATTCCGGGGGATCCCCAGGCCCCACCTGGAGGCTGGCATCCCTGGACCTCAGTGGGGCACAGGCCACAGAGTCCCCCCTCCAAAGCAGCCGTTTCCTCCAGGGGAACTAATCTCTACAGTCTGGAGATGAGCTGGAATTCGGGGGATCCCCAGGCCCCACCTGGAGGCTGGCATCCCTGAACCTCAGTGGGGCACAAGGCCACAGAGTCCGCCCTCCAAAGCAGCCATTTCCTCCAGGGGAACTGATCTCTGCAGTCTGGGGATGAGCTGGAAATCCGGGGGATCCCCAGGCCCCACCTGGAGGCTGGCATCCCTGAACCTCAGCGGGGCACAAGGCCACAGAGTCCCCCCTCCAAAGCAGCCATTCTCTCCAGGGGAACTGACTGTAGTCTGGAGGTGAGCTGGAATTCCGGGTATCCCCAGGCCCCACCTGGAGGCTGGCATCCCTGGACCTCAGTGGGGCACAAGGCCACAGAGTCCCCCCTCCAAAGCAGCCGTTTCCTCCAGGGGAACTGATGTCTGCAGTCTGGAGATGAGCTGGAATTCCGGGGGATCCCCAGGCCCCACCTGGAGGCTGGCATCCCTGAACCTCAGTGGGGCACAAGGCCACAGAGTCCGCCCTCCAAAGCAGCCATTTCCTCCAGGGGAACTGATCTCTGCAGTCTGGGGATGAGCTGGAATTCCGGGGGATCCCCAGGCCCCACCTGGAGGCTGGCATCCCTGAACCTCAGCGGGGCACAAGGCCACAGAGTCCCCCCTCCAAAGCAGCCATTTCCTCCAGGGGAACTGATCTCTGCAGTCTGGGGATGAGCTGGAATTCCGGGGGATCCCCAGGCCCCACCTGGAGGCTGGCATCCCTGAACCTCAGTGGGGCACAATGCCACAGAGTCCCCCTCCAAAGCAGCCATTCTCTCCAGGGGAACTGACTGTAGTCTGGAGGTGAGCTGGAATTCCGGGGGATCCCCAGGCCCCACCTGGAGGCTGGCATCCCTGAACCTCAGTGGGGCACAAGGCCACAGAGTCCGCCCTCCAAAGCAGCCATTTCCTCCGGGGGAACTGATCTCTGCAGTCTGGGGATGAGCTGGAATTCCGGGGGATCCCCAGGCCCCACCTGGAGGCTGGCATCCCTGGACCTCAGTGGGGCACAAGGCCACAGAGCCCCCCTCCAAAGCAGCCATTTCCTCCAGGGGAACTGATCTCTGCAGTCTGGAGATGAGCTGGAATTCCGGGGGATCCCCAGGCCCCACCTGGAGGCTGGCATCCCTGAACCTCAGTGGGGCACAAGGCCACAGAGCCCCCCTCCAAAGCAGCCATTTCCTCCAGGGGAACTGATCTCTGCAGTCTGGAGGTGAGCTGGAATTCCGGGGATACCCAGGCCCCACCTGGAGGCTGGCATCCCTGGACCTCAGTGGGGCACAAGGCCACAGAATCCCCCTCCAAAGCAGCCATTTCCTCCAGGGGAACTGATCTCTGCAGTCTGGAGGTGAGCTGGAATTCGGGGGATCCCCAGGCCCCACCTGGAGGCTGGCATCCCTGAACCTCAGTGGGGCACAAGGCCACAGAGCCCCCCTCCAAAGCAGCCATTTCCTCCAGGGGAACTGATCTCTGCAGTCTGGAGGTGAGCTGGAATTCCGGGGATCCCCAGGCCCCACCTGGAGGCTGGCATCCCTGGACCTCAGTGGGGCACAAGGCCACAGAGCCCCCCTCCAAAGCAGCCATTTCCTCCAGGGGAACTGATCTCTGCAGTCTGGAGGTGAGCTGGAATTCCGGGGATACCCAGGCCCCACCTGGAGGCTGGCATCCCTGGACCTCAGTGGGGCACAAGGCCACAGAGCCCCCCTCCAAAGCAGCCATTTCCTCCAGGGGAACTGATCTCTGCAGTCTGGAGGTGAGCTGGAATTCGGGGATCCCCAGGCCCCACCTGGAGGCTGGCATCCCTGGACCTCAGTGGGGCACAAGGCCACAGAGCCCCCCCTCCAAAGCAGCCATTTCCTCCAGGGGAACTGATCTCTGCAGTCTGGAGGTGAGCTGGAATTCCGGGGGATCCCCAGGCCCCACCTGGAGGCTGGCATCCCTGAACCTCAGTGGGGCACAAGGCCACAGAGCCCCCCCTCCAAAGCAGCCATTTCCTCCAGGGGAACTGATCTCTGCAGTCTGGAGGTGAGCTGGAATTCCGGGGGATCCCCAGGCCCCACCTGGAGGCCGGCATCCTTAGCTAAACGTGACTCCCATTTGCGAGCGCATCAAAGCTGGAGCCTTGCATGGCGCAGGGGAAAGAGCATTGGTCAAGACAGAACTGGGCTCATCATAATCTAGCCAGGAAGAAAACCCTGAGCCAGTCTCTGTCTCACAGGCTGGAATAGCCCTGCATTAGGTTTGCCAACTTCCAGGTGAGGCCTGGAGGTCTCCTGCTATTACAACTGATCTCCAGACAGCGGAAACCGGTTCCCCTTGAGAAAACGGCCGCTTCGGAGGGTGAACTCTCTGGCATTAGACCCTGCTGGGGACCCTCCCCTCCCCAAACCTCGCCCTCCCCAGACCCCACCCCCCAAATCTCCAGGTATTTCCCAACCCGGAGCTGGCAACCGTACCCCATAGGCATCACTCCAAACTCCTTGGAATAAGGATGCAACGGACTGCCATTTCCTGTTTCATCCGCAAAATGACCTAGCGGGTAGGATTTGTCAAGAGTGGGTCACTGAAAAAAGAAAATCAGAATACTACACTGCAGTGTGTTGTGTTTTGCAACCAGCGTGAGTCCCGGCAAGCTCATTCCCATGTTAATTTGTGTACTTTTAACGGGCGATTTTCTGACTACTTGACGCAATGTAGCCCGCTTGCTCCCGCTAGTCGTGGGAAACGTCGCGGAGGCCTGCCCTCGGGCGACAAAGCAGCTGCTGCCGGCCACATCTCTGGTTCCTGTGATTTCAGGCACTGCTGACGGATGTATCGTTTTGGAATCTCGGTACAGGAGCCTCCCTGGACGTTCTCGTTGGCACCGCGGTGTATTTTGTCAGCCTTCGAGCCTGTTTCTTGTACAAAAAGGGGGAAAGGAAGGCCGGTCCCCGAGCCTCAAGCTCGATTCTAGCTCCGTTTGTGGGTCTTCTCTGATTCTGCAATGTCGCGGCATCCGTGCGGCTCTGGTGATAACAGCTTGCATTCCAGGCAGATGCAGCCGCCTCGTTCCGACCGAGAGAGGCAGAGAGGTATTGCGCTATATATAACCTGTCCTCGTAAGTCTGCCAGATGGGAGGAGCGGACTCATCTCACTCGCCTCTTGCAAAACACCCAGATTAAAAATGCTGCTGCGCACCTCGGCCGGGACTCGGTCTGTGCCAAGCGGCCGTGGATTGGCACCCGTCCGGCTCCGCAACTCCGCCAGACACACAGGTGCTCATCAGCTTGTGCCCGTGTGCCACGGCCGTCGTTCGGAACGATACAACCTTGACCAAAGCGTCCCACCCGCGGCAACGCGTTTGGAGAAAGGGGAGTGGGAATAAAGCCAGCAGCGTCCTCTGCTAAATTCAGTCCCGGGGAGAGAGCGGCAGAGGCACGTCGAGAGCAGAGAACGTGGCATTCTGGGACGGAGGCTGCCGCATGTGACACGGAGGATAAATTGACTCTGCAGAGGCAGATGAGGCACATTGCGGAGGCTCGGCTGCAAAGGAGTCGTGAGAATCAAAATATCACAAAAGCCGGAATGGGAGCGGATAGTGGTGTGGGAGACACACTCTTGAGGGACAGAGTTCGAGTCCAGAAGTACCTTTAAGACCAACAGAGTTTAATTCTGGGTATAAGGTTTTGTGTGGATGCATGCTGCTTCAGATACATTGAAACAGAAGTGTCACCAGCCATTACGTGTAGGTAGCGGGTGAGGAGGATGTTGCCGGGAAGGGCCAATTAGAGCTAGAATTGGATTAAGGCCATTGGCAGAACCTGTGAATAGCAGCCAATATAGCTAAAATTGGATTAAGGCAATTGGCAAGAGTTAGGAATAGCAGCAGATTAGCATATAGCATAATAAAAGTTTACAAACTGATATGAGAACTGAATGATGTTAGCATACATGGTGAGATAAGAAGCTGATATCTGTGTTAAGCCCCAGCTTAACTGCAGCTGCTGGTGTGACCCTGGGTCATTGACAAGATCTCTCAGAGCTGTTCTCTCATGAGCAGTCCTCAGAAGAGCTCTCTCAGCCCCACCGACCTCACAGGCAATGCTCCCTCTAAGCTGTGAACATAAGAACAGCCAATGTTGGATCAGGCCAATGGCCCATCCAGTCCAACACTCTGTGTCACATGGTGGCCAAAAATACCAGGTGCCATCAGGAGGTCCACCAGTGGGGCCAGGACACTAGAAGCCCTCCCACTGCTGCCCCCCCAAGCACATAAAATACAGAGCATCACTTGCCCCAGGGTTCCTATCTATACTTTGTGGCTAATAGCCACTGATGGACCTCTGCTCCGTATGCTTATCTAATTCCCTCTTGAAGCTGTCTATGGTAGTAGCCTCCACCACCTCCTGTGGCAGTGAATTCCATGTGTTAATCACTCTTTGGGTGAAGAAGTACTTCCTTTTATCCGTTCTAACCTGACCGCTCAGCAATTTATTGAGTGCCCACAAGTTCTTGTATTATGAGAAAGGCAGACAAGTATCTCTTTCTCTACCTGTTCTGTCCCATGTATAGTCTTATAAACCTCGATCATGTCACCCCTTAGCCGTCGTTTCTCCAAGCTAAAGAGCCCCAAGCACCTCAAACTTTCTTCATAGGGAAAGTGTTCCAACCCTTTTATCATTCTAGTTTCCTTCTTCTGCACTTTTCCCAAAGCTATAATATCCTTTTTTAAGGTGTGGTGACCAAAACTGTACACAGTACTCCAAATGAGGTTGCACCATTGATTTATATGGGGCATTATGATATTGGCTGATCTGTTTTCAGTACCCTTCATAATAATCCCCAGCATAGCATTGGCCTTTTTTATTGCAGTCGCACACTGTCTCGACATTTTCAGTGAGTTATCTACTACGACTCCAAGACCTCTCTCTTGGTCAGTCTCTGCCAGTTCGGACCCCATCAATGTGTATTTATAGTTAGGATTTTTGACTCCAGTGTTCATCACTTTGCACTTGGTCACATTGAACCCCATTTGCCACGTTGATGCCTAGTCGCCCATCCTCAACAGATCCCATTGGAGTGCCTCACAATCCTCCCTGGTTCTCACCACCCTGAACAACTTCATATCATCCGCATATTTAGCCACTTCACTACTTACTCCCAACTCCAAATCGTTAATGAACAAGTAAAAAGCGTTGGACCGGGTACTGATCCCTGTAGTACCCCACTGCTTACCACCCTCCACTGAGAAAATTGCCCATTTATACTCACTCTCTGTTTCCTATTAATTAGCCAGTTTTTGATCCACAAAAGGACTTGTCCTTTTCTGCCATGATTTTTGAGCTTACTTAGGAGCCTTTGATGAGGAACTTTATCAAAAGCTTTCTGAAGTCAAGATAAACAACATCTATTGGGTCCCCCTTGTCCACATGTTTGTTCACGCTCTCAAAGAACATGAACAGGTTAGTGAGGCAAGATCTTCCCTTACAGAACCCATGCTGAGTCTGCCTCAATAGTTTTTATTCACCAATGTGCCTACTAATTCTTTCCTTAGTTTCCACCAATTTACCTGGTATCGACGTCAGACTGACTGGCTTGTAATTTCCCGGATCTCCCCTGGAGCCCTTTTAAAGATGAGAGTGACATTAGCTACCTTCCAGTCCTCAGGAATGGAGGCAGATTTTAATGAAAGGTTACATATTTTTATCAGGAGATCCACAAGTTCACATTTGAGTTCTTTCAGAACTCTCGGATGGATGCCATCCGGGCCTGGTGATTTATCAATTTTTAAGTTGTCTATCAGACATAGGACCTTCTCTCTCGTCACCTCAATCTGACTCAGGCTTGTGGGCAAAAATTCTACTCTGCGAGCTCCTGGCATTAAAGTTGTGAGCGAGCAATTTGGCTACTGCATAAATGAGTTTGCTCTGGAGCCTTCCTTCCTGAGCTATGACAAAAATGTCTGAGCCAGAGGCTAAAAAATCTGTGAGCTAGCTCACACTAACTCAGCTTAGAGGGAACACTGCTCACAGAGGGTGGCTGTTGTGGGGAGGGGAAGGGAAAGGAGATTGTAAGCTGCTCTGAGACTCCCTTGGGTAGTGAAGGGCGGGGTATAAATCCAATCTCCTCTTCCTCACCCCACACTGGCACACTCAACTGTGAGAGCATAATTCATTTGCTTGCAGGTGCTGGCTATGGCCTATGCGGTTTTATGTTCTTTCTAGCAGTGGTTGGTTTAGACCCTCTGGGGGTTCACAAGCAGTGCATGAAGATGATATGCCCATTCCTTCCCATCGGCCCCAGGTAACCAGAGTCGTCCTGCTTTTGAAAATGGAAGCCCCACTGCCTACCAGCTGCCAATTACAAATTGGTTCCTTTCTTTAAAAGCCGTCCAGTCCTTGCAACACCGTATAATAGTGAAATGCAGGGAGGGACTTCATTACAAAAGGCAACAGCAGAGAGGAGCAGGCAGGCTGGGAGCAGAAACGTGTGGGCAAGAAAGAGCCAGAGTCCAGCAGCACGTTAAAGGCTAACAAAATTTGCGGCGGGGTAGGAGCTTTCTTGAGGCGCTGATGCCATCCTGCGGCACGGAACGCTCTCCTGCAGAAGGCGGGATAAGAATGCTACTCCTCACGCTACACACGCAAGGACTGGGGCTACGGTCCCGTTTGAAACTGAGCAATGGCCACAAATCGACGTAACAGAAAAAAACGGGAAGGCAACGGGTGATACGTGGAAAAATAATGGTTTGGGAGCAGCAGCATCTGAATTCTCCAGAACGGCCAAGTGGGCGCACGGTGTTATTTCTGGGAAAGACTTCTTGTGGAAACACCGTTCCGGAAAAGCCAGACAGACTGTTACTATTACCAACCTCCAGGTGGCAGCTGGAGATCTACCAGGATTACAGCTGGTGGTCCAGGCAACAGAGATTACTTCCCTTGGAGAAAATGGCTGCTTTGGAAGTCGGACTGTAGGACATTGTACACTATTGAAGCCCCTCCCCAAGCCCCACCCTCCAGAGACTCCACCCTCCAAATCTCCAGGTGATTCCCTTCCCATTTTTGTAACCCTCATCCAGTTCCATTGTTTATTAGATGTCTTCTGCTGTCTGATTTGCATTGTCGTTATTTGTGTGGTACGCCCTGAGTCTCGGCAAGAAGAGTGGGCTATAAATATGTAAAGGCTTCCTTGCTCGAAAGTTAGTCAAATCCAACTCTAGGGGGCAGTGCTCATCTCCGTTTCCAAGCCGAGGAGCCGGCGCTGTCCGAAGACTTCTCCGTGGTCATGTGGCTGGCATGACTGAACATCAAGGTGCATGGAACGCTGTTAACCTTCCCATCGAAGTGGTACCTATTTATCTACTTGCAATTTCTTGCTTTCGAACTGCTAGGCTGGCAGGAGCGGGGGCCAGAGATGGGAGCTCACTCCGTCACGTGGCACACTCGGGTCTCAAACTGCCAAGCTACCGACCTTCGGTCTGTAGCTCAGGGTCTTAACCTCTGAGCCACCGGAGCCCTAGGGCTATAAATATGCAAGTCTAAATTGCTTTCAAGTCATCGCCAATTCACAGCAGCTCTATAGGGCAGGTGTCCCCAAACTTTTTGAGCTTGCAGGCCCATTTGGAATTCTGACACAGCATGGGCTGGGGGGCACTGTACTGATGCAGCTTCCCCAGGAGGCTTGGGCTGGGATCCAGCAGGGCAGGTCAAAGCAAGGTTGCAGTCACCAAAGTCCCGTCCAAAAGTCAGGGGTTCCAGAGAACAGGTTTACCAAAGTCCAGTCTAGAGTCAAGGAGTTCCAGGCAGCCAGTCCAGTCCAGGGGTTCCAGAAAAGCTGGTTGTCACATCCAGTTCAAGGTTGGTGGCTAAGTAACAAAATGTGCATGTTGCATCCACAAGCTGCTACTTCGGCCAGCTGAATTTATAGCCAAGTCTTAATGAGCTAAACTCCCAGCCAGTTCCTTGCCAGTCATCCTGAAACGACTCATTCATCTCTTTAATTGGCAGCTGACAAAGGGCCCTGAGTCTCGCACTTCTTCTCGTTTCTTGCAACTCTAAGCGTCTCTGACAGTGTCAGCGCTGCAAGGGTGTGGGTGGACTGGGAGTGGCTGCTTGCTTACTGCTTCAGCGCTACAAGGTGTTGGCTCGGTTTCAGCTGTAGGCTGCGACTCCTAATCAATCGGTAATTTGATCTCTGGTTGTTCTCCTTCCAGGTCAGAGCCATCTGCAGCCGGCTGTTCAGTTCAGGTAGCTCTTCGTCTGAGAAATCTGAGCCATCACTCAGCACAGACTGACTTATGACAGGTACAACCACAAAATGGCTGCCTTGGGAGATGGAACCAACCAGAAAATGATTGCCGGAGGAGGAGGAGGAGATTGGATTTATACCCCACCCTTCACTCAGAGTCTCAGAGCGGCTTACAAACTTTCCCTTCCCCTCCCCACAACAGATACCCTGTGAGGTAGGTGGGGCTGAAAGAGCTCTGACAGAAACTGCTGTTTTCAAGAACACCTCTGACAGAACTATGGCTTGCCCAAGTTCATCCAACAGCTGCGAGTGGAGGAGTGGGGAATCAAACCCGGTTCTCCCAGTTTAGCGTCCGCGCACTTAACCACTACACCAAACTGGCTCTCCGTAGCACAGTGTAGAACCTTATGCTGTGGTGGCCAATCCAGTAGCCAATCAGAAGCCTTGCCGGGTAAAAGCCCTACTTGGCCCCACCCACTCCCTAAAAACACCTGGCAGATGCCAGAAAGGGGGGGTTGTGGGTACCAGGGAGCCCACGGGCACCACGTTGGGGACGCCTACTATGGGGTTTCCAAAGCAAGTGATCAAGCAGAGGCGGTTTGCCATCGCCTGTTTCTGCAAAGCCTCCCTTGGTGGTCTCCCATCCGAGCACTGACCCGGCTTGGCTTCTGAGATCTGATGAGATCGGGCTACCATTTTACACCCCAGGGCTATAAATAAAAGTAAAAAAAAAAAAAAAATAAGGAGGCCTAAAACTCTGCTGCCAAATGGCGAGCTCAGTCGAACTCAGAACCTGGCCGCGGTTCGGGCGATAAAAGTTCTCGTCTGCGCTCTCTCGGATGTTGCCCGCCTGCAGAAAGATCCGGAGCTGAAGCCGTGGGAGAGCGGGTGGGCGGAAGCGGGCCAGGAGGGGAAAGCTTGTGTTTGGACAAACGTGAAACTTGCTTTCACGATTCCAGCCCTCGCTCCATCTGGCCGTAGGCGCTGGCAAGCCCTGGTTCCTCCGGCACAGACGTTTGCCACAAAATCCTATAGTGTGAAGCTCTAGGACAGGCCCCCCCCCCCCCGAGAAAAAGCCACCGGAGAGCTGAGCTAAACAGCCTCCCCCCCCCCCCGTTTCCTGTTACCATGGTTTCCATTCACACGTGAGCCATCCCTTTGCCACTGGAAATGTTCTCTGGGCTGGGGCAAACGGGGAGAGAAAAGGCTGCCTCTCTCTCCGCTTAGAAAGCTCGGCTTGATTTCCAGCTGCCTTTTAAAAAAAAAACACACACACAACGCCCACCGCCTAAGAATCAATCAGACCCATTAGGAGCACTCTGAAGAGCTAGCTTTTAAATATCTCAGGTATCAAAGCTCCTTGAAGTCACCGCAGACTGGCAGGGGAAGTGGGCAGAATGCTAACAGCAAATCAGATGCCTCCGGGGTGGGGGGAGCAGAGAGAAAGACATGGCGGGTCACGGCGGGAGGAGCGCGGCGAGCAGCGAGCGGCCCTGCCACGGGGAATGTGCGACTGCACGGGATGACCCCGCCGTCTTGGTGCATTGCAATCGCCAGCCCATCTGTTACTCCTTAGCACACGGGTCCCCCAACGTGGTGCCCACGGGCGCCCACCAAGTGTTTTTAGAATGTGGGCAGGGCTTTTGCTTGGCAAGGCTTCTGACTGGCTGCTGGACATTTTAATTGGCGGTGCAGATTTCTAAAAAGAAAAGTTGTGTGGGCAGCAGCCGCCCCTCCCGCATCACAAGGGTCTTTACTGTGTGACTCCAAGTAAGCTACAGCAACCATTTTTGTGGCTGGCTCCACCTCGCATGGCAGCCATTTCGTGGCAGCCGTTTTGTGCCTCCACCTACGACGCTAAGAAAGGCGGGGGATCCCTGCCTTAGCCGGAGCAGACGTGGCTATGACTGGATTGCCAAGGTGACGAGGGGGAAGCCGGCCTGTTTATCTCCCCACCTGACTCTCCCCGTCCAATCGCAGAAGGCCATTGCTCGGGTTCGCTACGGAATGCCCCCGGGGCCAAATGCGGTCCCCTGAGAAATGCCACTCCAACCAAGTTGTGCAAATATAAAAGCAAGAACGGTATGAAGAAAGCGGCATCTGCCTTGAGGGTGACGGTCGGGGCACTGGCCCATCACCCCTGACACTTCTAAATAGCTTTTGGGGGAAATTAACCTCTGACCTCGCCGGACTAGGAGAGGGTAGGAGTAGGGTGGGCGGGGGGCATAAGGGCCTTCCTTCCTTTGGGTTGTGCCTACCCCTCTCTTTGGGGTGGGGTTGCTCTTCTGGGGGGGCAGATCATGAGTTGAGGTGACTCCAGCAAGGGGAGAGGAGTCCTTCAGGCCATCGGCCTCCCAGTACTCTTCCCCGTGGCCGTGGCCCTGTAATGCAGTGGCGCCTTTGTTGTGATGTCCCACTCAGTTGCTTGGGTGGCTTGGCTGGAGGTGATTCTCACCCCACATGCCTACAATGACGTTCTGTGATGCAAATTGCTTGGTTTTTTCCCAAGCTGTTGAATTTCCCCTCATTTTGTAAGCTAGCAGAATAGTCCCCCCTACTTGGCAAGGGAAAGTGACTGTGTCTATTGTTGGAATAAGCGTGGCTCAGTGTGCCTGGACCCTGGGGAGGGCGCTACATCACTCTAAGTGTGTATACGTGGTGTCTCCTCGAATGGGATGCCTCTCTTTCTTCTTAACGGGAGAGCTGTCCTCTGACCCCTCCTCTCTCTGTACGCTCTTTGTTCTCTGTTGTCCACGTGGGTCTGTGCGGAGTCACACGTCTCTACAGGGCTCTCCTGTAGAAACAATGTCCTCCCACTTCCAGATATGTGACGCCAGATTATCTTCCATTCACGAACCACCACTAACCACTTGAAAGTCCGTGGGAAGTTCATGCCGGTTAACCTGCCATGAACTTCCATTCACGAACCACCACGAACCACTTGAAAGTCCGTGGAAAGTTCATGCCAGTTAACCTGCCATGAATTTCCATTCACGAACCACCACGAACCACTTGAAAGTCCGTAGGAAGTTCATGCCGGTTAACCTGCCACGAACTTCCGTTCACGAACCACCACGAACCACTTGAAAGTCCGTGGGAAGTTCATGCCGGTTAACCTGCCATGAACTTCCATTCACTGAACCACCATGAACCACTTGAAAGTCCGTGGGTAGTTCATGCTGATTAACCTGCCATGAACTTCCATTCACGAACCACCACGAACCACTTGAAAGTCCGTGGGAAGTTCATGCCGGTTAACCTGCCACGAACTTCCATTCACGAACCACCACGAACCACTTGAAAATCCGTGGGAAGGTCATGCTGGTTAACCTGCCACGAACTTCCATTCATGAACCACCACGAACCACTTGAAAATCCGTGGGAAGGTCATGCTGGTTAACCTGCCACGAACTTCCATTCACGAACCACCACGAACCACTTGAAAATCCGTGGGAAGTTCATGCCGGTTAACCTGCCACGAACTTCCATTCATGAACCACCACAAACCACTTGAAAGTCCATGGAAAGTTCATGCTGGTTAACCTGCCACAAACTTCCATTCACGAACCACCATGTACCACTTGAAAGTCCATGGGAAGTTCATGCCGGTTAACCTGCCATGAACTTCAGTTCACAAACCACAAACTGGCCAAAATTCATCACAAACTTTAATTCATGAGCCTGTTTGTGCCCAGCATTTTCTGTCACTGCAATCTGCCAAATAAAGAAGGCAAACTGTTTATAGGATTGGCTGCCAAGCAGTGAGCAACAAGTCTGTGGAGCGCACAGTGCGAGTGGGAAGCAACGATTTCCGTTGGGGTGCATAGGACTCCATGCACGAAATACTGCTTAATGCACTGTACTGTGCTGTACTGTTTTAATATATGACATGTAATCCAATGGACCGGGTCAAACTGCTCACAAACAGCCAGAAGGCTCAGTGAAACACCGGCTCCCTGCTTATTACTGATGAGTGGAACACAAGCCAAGCCAGAGGGTGCTTGAGCACCCTTAATCGCAACAACTTTGTTGGCTCTGATGAATTAATTCCATGGAGGACAAACTTTCTTATTTCAGGGTTTTGGCTTGACAAAAAAACCCTTGTTCAGTTTTAAAAGCTTTTCTCTCTTCTGGAAGAAGACAGGAATGGGGAAGTCAGTTGCTCCCGAGTAATGCTCAGGTACCAACTTTCTAAGCTTTGGAAATGCTAATGACCACCTTGGCTGGAGACAATAAAATGGGCAGCTCACTCCACGAACTACGAAGCAAAATTCGTCACAAATTTTGCCCTGTTCATGGTTCACGAACCAAAGTTTGTGACAGGTCTACCATCACAAACTTCCATTAACTTTTAAAGCAAGTTTGTGGCAGTTTGTGGATGGAACAGACAGCAGGGGTTTAAAGGGACTCAGAGTCCCTTTAAACCCCTGCTTCTGTTTCCCACGAAAGCATGAAAAACAGCTGAGCTGCGGGGAGCATCTTCATTTCCACTGCTCAGCTGTTTCAGGCTTTCGTGTGCAGTCC
>JAPDNY010000118.1:0-120245 GCA_029375565.1 Gekko gecko | reverse complement strand
CTGTTTCTCATTGTTTATCTGTATGGCCATTCACACAATGTAGTTTGTGTTCTGAATCTATGTGTGACTTTCTTCTACCTTGTCATGTTTTGGGCGAGCGCATTATTCCTTGCAGCCATCAGTGCCGATCGATGCGTAGCAATCTTTTTCCCACTTTGGCACCGATGCCACCGTCCCAAGTCCTTGTCGACCATTGTATCCGCTCTCCTCTGGCTTCTCGCTTTCGTGGTTGGAGGACTAACATTTTATTATGATATCTGGCATGGAAGTCAGAAAGGTGAGATTGCTCTTTTTTTCCTGATTGATTCATTCATAGTCCTTTCCAGTTCGACCTTGTTCATCAGGGTCTACTGTTGCTTGAATGTTCGCCGACAAGGAAGACTACTCAAAGTCATTATGTTGTCACTGTCCGTTTTCATCATCACTTTGGTTCCCCAGACTTTCTTTCTCCTCTTCATCGAGGACATTAATAAGGCTTACTTATTTAAGGATTTCCTCACCTCTCTAAACAGCAGCGCTAATCCTGTCATTTATTTTTTCATTGGGAGACCCAGATCTGTCACATCCAGGAGATCTGTTATGGGTGTGCTGCAGAAAGTTTTCAAAGAAGAGGAAGATTCCGAACGGCAGACCTCCAGTAGCAAAAGCTGAATTCAGGCAACTTATTAAATCCCTAGAATTATATGTTACATTATTGATGCTTTTTGTGGGAACCGAGATGGTTGCCAGTCCAGTGTGAGCCAAATGGCATCTCAGGAGTGTATTCGGGACCCACAGCAACGTTTTCTGAAAGCTGAAACATGGGAAATTTGGTCATCCAGGGCAGCATTAACTTTGTGTTCATATTAGAGAATCACTGCTTTTCTCCTTAGCAACAGCTTTGACACAGGATGAGAAGTTCCTCCTGTTTTCCCCAGTCCAAGACATACAAAAGGGAATCATCCCTACCCCTCCTGTGTGCTCCTATAGACTTTACCTGTTCAACAGATGAGTAAAATTCTTTCAAACAAGAAGATCTCAGAAGTAAGCAGTAACCCCTAGGGATACGCTGTGTGAGGGTGGGGGGAAGGTTCGAGTTTCAGATCTGGGGTGGGGGTGCTTCACTGTGATGGCTGGTTTTCAGGTTTCAAATCCACGTAGGGGGTGGGGATGATTCCAGTTTCTCATGGCTATTATTGTCAATGGGATCTGGGTCGACTTTTCTTCCAAGATAATGGCACCAAATTTGCACAGAAGATAGTCCCTCTATTCTAAAGACCCCTCACCCCAAGTTTCAAGCAAACTGGGGTCCAGTTCGACAGCCCCCTGAATCCAGTTCTGTGGGTCCTTAAACAAGGTGCCTCCAGCCATCCTGCTGGGTGAGGAAAAATGACTCCATCTCTGCAAAGGAATATGGGAAGGAGAAGGAGCCAGCCCGAATCACAACTCCGATGTCCCGTGTGACTGGCCTGTACCAGTGGGGAGCCGCCCTCCTGGGCCACCGCCTGGGAAATTCAGACAATCAGAGAAAAAAGAAGACCTCTGCTGCAGCTGATGATCATAGTGTGCTGTGCTTCATTTAGCATTTCAATGTTGGTCAATAACTAGACGATTGGGCCACATGAGAACCAGGTGCCGAAGCTTCATCATGGTTGACATTGGCTGTCATTTGGCCGCATCTCCTTCATAGTGGGGTTGCGATCAGTGGCGAAAGAAAAAATGGTAAAGATATCTGTCTCTGTGTGTGTGTCTGTCTATCTATCACAATGATGCTATTATATGTGAGTAAAATGCCTTTGCATGCCTCTGTGTTGTGACCCTGGACTTCTCTGGTGGTCTCCTGTCTAAGTACTAACCAGGGCTGCCCTTGCTTGGTTTCCAAGATCTGAAGACATCAGTCTAGCCTGGGCCATCCAAGTCAGGGGGCGACTATGTTAATATGATCTATAAATAGTAGTAAATTGTGTTTTTAATATGTTAGCACCATGCCTCAATGTACGCAGGTGAATTATTAATTAAACTGTCGCTTGCTACCCAGCTTGCTGTACTCGTTTTGGTTATTGTTGGGAAAGAGAGTCACAAATAAAAGTGATCTTGCCGCAGTGACAAAGCAGATGCTTTGCATGCAGAAGGTCTCAAGTTTCAGTCCCTGGCATCATCTGTTTACATGTTCAGATAGCAGTCATGGTAGTAAGTGCCATCAAGTCACAGTTGAAGTATGGTGTCCCCATGGGGTTTTCAAGGCAAGAACCATTCAGAGGTGTTTTGACATTGCCTGCCTTTGCTTAGTAGCCCCGGACTTCCTTGGTGATCTCCCATACAATGATTATCCAGAGTCAACCCTGATCAACTTCTAAGATTTGATTAGATTGGGCTAGCATGAGCCATCAGGGTCTGGACGTTCAGGTCGTAGATGATGTGGAATAGCTCTGCAGGAAACCTGATGCTTTACAAATCAGACAAGATTGACCTTGATAGACCAATTGTTTCACTCTTTATAAAGTAGCAGCTAGCTGTTGAGCCTCAATAAGTGGATCCATATTTCCCAACCTGTGTCTGCTGAAAATCCAAAGCAATAATGGGGAGATTTCAAAGAGAGGACTGAAGCCGACATCCTAATATTTTCCAGGGTGAAAATGTGTTGAAAATTTCCAACAAGCATGGATGTCCTGGGCCCAGTGTAGAGTCTGAGATTGAAATTCATTCCGCTTGATTCAAATCTCTGTCATTATGAGATCATAACAGAGACCTGCTGGGTCATGCCAAATTCTCATCAATCCAACTTCCTCTTGTTCTGCTTGGCCAACGAGATAACCACAGCAAGGTGAGCAGTCAATAAACCTGCCTTACTGTTGAACTCATCAATGACAATTCATCGATGACAGAAACTGCTGAAGAGGGGTGGGAGTGGACAGGCAGAATTACAGAGTTCCAGAGTCATCTGGAAACTGTTCAAACCCTGGATAGTTTCACAGTTGTTGAGTGGAAACACGCTGAGAAAATGTGTTGCTCTCCTCTGTATGCAAAGATTCACATAAAACATCTAGACCTTCATCCTGTGGAATGTTAGTGTACGAAGACACTACACTTAGAGTAGCAAAGATTCACATCTATTCTGTTTCTAAAACCATTATGATTAGGATGACAAAAAGGTCCACATTTCTTGGTTGCAATGAAAACAATGTTAGGTGTGTCTTTGGAACAGAATTATTCAGTTTTAACGGGGGCTGTTTATACAGTTGGGGCCCGCCGGGTGCGTTTTTGCTTGCGTTACAAAATAAAGAGCAATGCTGAAGTCATGATAGCTTCTTGAGGCCACTGTTTAACACTGGCGACAAAGTCCGATTCAGGTAAAAGAACTAGGATGCGATCTGGCTGAATCGCCACACTGCACAACTGGCATTTGGAGAGTGCAAATTTTAATTTTGTGACAAGTATTGCATGTCAGCAGCCAGCTCCTCACCTCCAGGGTTCCCTTTGCCTTCTCCAGAAGAAATGTCAGACCAGGACTTAAGTTTCTCTGTTTAATGAAATGTTCCACCTTTCATAGAATTCTTGGGCCTAATGCATTGAGGAAGGAAAGCAGGATGCTTCTTAGTGGAAGTATTTCCTTTTCCCCACCTCTCCCATCTGTGCCTCCTGGGGGCAAACATTTAAGAGGTTTAGTTTCTGCTCTAGTCTCTCTCACTTCTGAGGCTGGGCACAAGGATGTTGTCTTCTCCCCTGGGCCAAAAGTTTAATGGATACTGCCATTCTTTTAGAAAAGAGGCCCAGCTTCAGTTTATTTCCCCTCCTAGACTAGGGAAATAGGAAACTTTTCCACTATTCCAAATCTCCGGTGAGGCTAAATTAATAAATAAATAAATTTTAAAGCCGTGATCTTCATAGCCCAGGCAAGCCCGATCTTGTCAGATATCAGAAGCTAAGCAGGGTCCACTGTGATTAGTACTTGGATGGGAGACCTCCTTGGAATACCAAGTTGGGAAGCACAGAGGCAGGCTTTATTCAGCCACCTCTCTGAATATCCTCCAGGCCCCCAGTAGGGGTCAGTCACCAGAGATCACTGTGACTCCCAGGTGCACACACACACACACACACACACACATGCATGCATGCATACACACACAATATCAAAAAATGCACATACAGAGAGAGAAGAAATAAATAATTAAAAAATAGCCCTTCTGGATGATCTATGGAGGGGTCCCAATTGTATAGGAGTGTGCTGATCTGAGGCCTTGCTTACTGGTTACATTGTGACCCCTTAAAGTGCTGACCATGTGTCTGTCTGGTGCCTGCCAGATTAATCTGGGTTGTCGCCAATTTCTCTTCACCCATATTTGAGCTCAGTGTATGAGCACATGTGATAAATGTACAGGGGGAAAAACCTAGCATCTTTGAACATGGAAAACACAACCCACATCTTAAGAAATCAATTTGTAAGTATAATAATGTGCAAGCATATTCCATGGCAATGCTTACAAGAGCTTCCAGGTGTAATATGCCAATGTCCCTTGAGTCTTCACCATTAGATACCATTTCCTCTACACTTTGGAGTTTTCTGCGTCAGCCAGAGAGAGTACCTTGCTCCTGACCACTGGAAAACAACTTAGGGAAGTGGTAGGAACTTTCATCCTAATGTGAAGTCTGTACTCCCCCAGTGCTGACCCAAGATACAGCATCTCTCAGACATCCTTTGCCCAGTATCGCTGTTCAATGCAGAAGGACAAATTGCCCAGAGAAGAGGAAGCATCTGGGATCCTGAACTTATGAAGGGGAACCATCACAAGTCCATTGATGTCTGGCACTCACTGTTTGGTTGAAGGTAGGCCATTCATTACGTAGTTTTTTCTTCTTGAACTATTTTCCATTCTGATGCTGTAGGTTTGCCAGGTTCCTCTTGCCCACTGGTGGGCGATGGGGGCTATCGTTGCCTGATCCCAGATATAATACTCCTGGAGATTTGGGGAAGGAGCCTGGGGAGGACAGGGACCTCCATGGAACACAATCCCCTAGAATCCACCCTCCAAAGTATCAATTTTCTCCAGATCTCTGTAGTGTGAAGATGCGCTGTAATTCCAGAGGATCCCTGGGTCCCACCTGGAGGCTAGCATCCCTTGACTCACATCTCTGTGTCTTTCATGTCCATATGCTCCAACTAGTGATGGTGGGGACCATGTATTCCTAAGATTCGTTGGCAAGTATTCAACCTTGCAGTTCCTCTGAAAGAGTGGTATTTTCGTTTGTGGAGCAGGGAACAGTGATTTCTGCTAATTCCCACCCACAACGGAAACCCCCATTTTACCTCCCTATTGTTCCTAAGGGTCAGCTGAACAAAATTAAGGGGCTTTGGTGGGTTGCTTCTGGAAGCAGAACTGGAGAAATCCTGCTGCACAAAGATGATGGAGAGTTTTTAATGGGTGATTAACACACAACCTGAGTGGTGTTTGAGCCAGGAGTTTCAGACATAACCAGTCAATCAGAACCCTTTGCTAATACATGCAGTAGGGAAGTAAAAACTGATTTCACTGGAAATCTTTACTTAGGGAGGGACCTTTGACAATGAGAATTAATTTCACAAATAAGCGTAGTTCACTGATAGAAGACAACTATAATAAGCTATTGGAGGAAGTGAGAAATGATTTGTTGAAGTGGAAAAATATCCCCCTTTCATTTATGGGTAGAACTGCATTGATTAAAATGAATATACTGCCTAGATTCTTATTCCTAGCACAAAGTATACCGATCCTAAAAAAATCAGATTTTTTTTTAAAGAATTAAATAAAGTTGTAAGGCAATTTATATGGCAGCATAAGAGGGCTAGAATAAATCGGAAAGCCTTGCAGGATAAAAAAAGAAAAGGGAGGAATGAATGTTCCCAATTGGTATATGTATTACCAAGCGGCCGCTCTTGTTTGGATAAAGGAATGGCTCACACTGGAAAACGGCAGGTTACTAGCATTGGAAGTCCATGATTTGTACATGGGGTGGCACGCATTCATTTAGTATGGAAAAGACAAAGTTCATTCAAATTTTGGTAGACATATGTTAAGAGATGCATTGAACAAAATATGGACTAGCATAAAAGAGAGATGGTATAGAAAAACTCCAAAATGGGTCTCCCCTCTCAAAGCATTTATAGCACCATCACTATTATCAATAAGTAAGAAAGAAAGTTATCAAACATTGTTAAGTAGGCATAATAAACTAAAATCAGAGGAAAAATTAGCAAGTGAAAATAACTTATCTTGGTGGGAACAGATAATGCTGTGAGACAGATTCCAAAAGGATATGTTAAGGGGTTTTGAAGACCAAAACAATGAACTGGATAAGATTTGGCTATTGACAAATGATAAACTAATACAAAAATTATATAGTTTTCTGTTGGATGAATATGAACAGGACAAGATAATTAAATCAGTGATGGTATCCTGGATGAAAGATTTGGTGAAAATGTAGGGATTGATCAGTGGAACAAGATCTGGAAATCAGTCAGATATATGAGAGCTATCACGTATAAAGAGAATCTATACAAAATGTTCTATAGGTGGTACTGGTCCCCAGATAAATTAGCTAAATGTTATATGGGTTACTCCAGACAATGTTGGAAATGTAAGGCTAATGTACGGACCTTTTATCACTTATGGTGGAAATGCGATTAAATACAAGGATATTGGAGAATGGTGTGGAAGATGATTCAAGGAATTTTGGAGAAAAGTGTTCCACTAAGATCAGAAATATATTTGTTAAATATAATATCGAATGGATACACCCAACAGGAAACCTATCTAGTATCTTATATAATAATCGCTGCTCATTTGATACTGGCAAAAAATTGGAAATTAGACATAATACCATCAAGACAAGAACTAATACTGAAAGTGCTAGAATTAGCACAGCTGGACGACTTGAGTTTGATGGTATAAAATAAAAATGAAAAGGTACATAACAAAAGGTGGCTAAAAGTATATAAATGGATAGAGAATTTAACGGATGTATAAGACTCTATGTAAACAGTGTAAACAATGTAGTTGTAAAGTAATGTAACAGTAAAAAAATGAAAATAAAATCTATTTAAAAAAAAGACAGTGAGAACACATCTGGCGGTTTGCTGGTGGAACATCAGTTGGTTTTGTGGCAATGGTGTCATATCTTTACGTCTCTGAGACCTAAGTTGGAGTGCAGTGTGTCAAGTTCTCCAGAAAGTCAGTCAAACACCAGGATCCATAAAGAAGATAACGTTTATTGAAAGCTGTTCTTAGAGATACATTAGCAATGCTTTGTCAGTGATGCCAAGAGCTTCATGACACCTCCAATTATACTACGGTCAAAATGCCCCCCAACCTACCCACCAATAGCTACTAAGCGCGCGTGTGGCAAAAGTGGCTACAGTCGTAAATAACCATTGACCAGAATATCCCAGGCAGAGAAAGAAAGCGCATGGGACCCAAGGCCATCGGCTGAGATAACAGTTTCCCTAGCCATAGTAAATCTGGGTCTCCCAGATAACCTGTATTATTCCCCACATTCCAGAAAGTGAGAAACGCCAGTCCATCCCTCCCTCCTTCCCTTTCATCCATCTTATGGCAGGATCACCTGACACAGTGGCACTTTTAAGACCAACAATGCTTAATTCTGGGCATGCATGCACACAAAAATTTATGGGCAGAATTAAACTTTATTGGTCTTAAAGGTGCCACTGGACTCAAACTTCATTCTATTGCTTTAGACCAACATGGCTACCCACTTGAATCTCTCTGAGACCTGGTCCACAGCTTATTCACAAAGGCCATTAATTTATTAACCAAATTTGGAAGCCCTTCATATCCTCATTCAGTGTAAAATGACAGTTTGTTGTCCTGTAGTAATCTTTGTGCATTTAATAAAATATTTTCTTAGCCCTCTTCTGATTATTTTATGTTGGACCTCATTTCTTCATGCTTGCTTTGCAGGACGAGCCATTGCATTTCTTGCCTAGCCCTCAGCTGGTGATCTTAGAGTCTTCCCAAAAGAAGTAAGATTTCTCTGTTAAGTATCTTGCAGTGCAATTTAGAACCATATACTTCTGAGTCAAGTAAATTCCATGGGCTTAGCAGGGTATAACCTGCCTAGTGCTGTGCTGCTACTTAGGCTTGTGGGATATTCTTTGTGTGGCCGCTAAGATCTGGTGGTAGATTCTAGAAGGTGACATATAATTGTGTTAACTCCATGAAGATGATGAAGTTCCACTCTATACAATTTAGGGTTGCCAGTTCGGGGGTGAGAAGTTCTTGGCAATTAAGGGGGTGGAGCCTGTGAAGGGTGGGTTTTGGAGAGAGGAAGGACCTCAAAGGATATGTAATGACATGTAGCTGACCCTCCGAACAGCCATGTTCCCGCAAGGAACTGATCCCTGTCATCTGGAGATCAGTTGTAATTCTGGGAGGTCTACAAGTTTCAACTTCATCAATCCAGCTCTAACACTACAGCTAAGCACAATGACTTCCAGGGTGATAATTCCAAAGGAGTAGCCATTTCAGTCTGTTGCCACAAAACAAACAGGAGAAGTCACATCTCACGATGTACTTCCTGCACTTTATGGTATTTCGAATGTGTTACTTCTTTATATATAACATACATAGATATCTGCCTACTGAGGCTCCGCTGCTGGCTAGTTCCAAGTTTTTTTTTTTTGGGGGGGGTTGGGAAAACAGTGCCCAGGGGCCCCATAGACCCTTCATTAGGACCCTTATGCCCTGCTTTCAGTTCCAGCACCTGCACGTCCCCTTCCAGTTTGTGAGGCCTCCTGCTTGCAAGTCCTCCCACCACCCATTCTCATCTGTCACAGGTCAGGTAGAACCAAGGGTGGGTTCCTGGAAGGCAGTCAAAGTCCAAACAAGGGAGGCAGAGTCAAAAGTCCAGTCCAAGAGCTCAGAGCCAGATGAGCCATTATCGAGGGGTTGTCCAAGAGGCATAGTCAACAAGACCAAGGGTTACACACAAGCAGGAGTGAAGCAGTGCTATCAGCCACAGTTAGAAACCATTTCAAGGGGAACACAAGCAACAGAGGTTCCAGACTGTGCTCATGGGCAGAACGACCTTGCTCTGGCTGTTTTTTATAGTCATATGACTAAGGGTCAAATTTGCAGCCAGCTGCTTAGGAGTTCTGCAACTACTGTAGGAGGTGGTGATAGGCCAGGAGGTGAGCACTCTGTTGTCTCTCTTGTAGTTCTGCTTGTATCTCCCTCCTTGCAACCAGCGGTGGAGGTGGGGCTAACTGGAAGCAGGAGGGGAGGCCCAGCTGACGTTGCAGCAACATGTCTGCATCACTGCCCACATGACCCAGAAGTGACATCATGACACAGAGATATTGGGCAACACTCTGGTATTTGAGCAGAAACTCTATGGTAGATTTGGCTTCTACCACTGAGTTGTTGCCCAGATACCAGAGTGTCACCCCAATGTCCTCAACATGATGATGTCATTTCCAGGTCATGTGGACAATGGTATAGACATGTTGCTGCACATTGGCGAGGCCTTCCTCCTTTTCAGGGTAAGTTCATCTCACCAGCTAGCTGATTGGGTGTGGGGCACTGGGGCCTGGCAGTGGGGGACCCCCACCTCCACCGGGGGGTCTGGCAACCCTACCCTCCAGAAGTCCTGGGCCCCGGCAGCTGCCCTACCTCAGGGTATGCTGATACAGGCCCTGATCAACTGCATATCCTTGATGAAGTAGGCTATAGTCACCAAAAACCTCATTCTGGAATAGTGGGATTCCTGTGATGTTGCAAAGGTGTCTGAAAGATCTGTAGTCTATCTGCGTACCCTGATGAGACAGATCCTTAGAAAAGTCAACAGAGCATGGCTTTCTGGCTTTATTTCCTCTGTTGATGTCAAATTCAAATTTCTGCAATGAGTGATGGGCCTTGTTGCAGGATATGGGCCTACAAAGGTGCCTCCAAAAGCAGCCATTATAATGACATTTTAGTTCATACAGTGTTCTGGTAGATAGTGCTTTTAAGTGTATTAACGTTTTGTGACAGGTTTTGCTCGAGAATTCTTGTAATGGTTTTGAAGATAAAATACTATTTTTTAATGTATTAATCTCAGTTGCTTTCTTTTTCTTTATAATTCATTTGCTATATTCTTGAAAATTCATGGTGATAATAATAAATACCTTATATATTTAAGAATGATATTTGTATTCAAATTTGACGTTCTCTGTTTATTTGGAACTGAGAATTCTTGGGGTTTGTTTCTGCAGGAGATCTTTTTCGGCGAACATGACTTTGTGTGGACTACGCCCGTGTCTAAACGCAAGTGAAAACTGCACACTCCATGAACACTTGAATAGGACTCATAATATATCTGAAAATTTTCCATTTTTGAACGTAGACAACCTTGAAACACATATACTGGGTGGTCTCATCATCTTGATCTCCATGTTTGGGCTGGTGGGAAATGGGGTTGTTCTTTGGTTTCTCTGCTTTTTCCTTAAAAATGATCCTTTCATATTCATCACCAATTTAGCTGTAGCTGACTTTGGCGTCCTCTTTGCAATGTTCATTTATTACTCATTGTTCTTCATTGTTTATATGCATGGCCATTCACACAATGCAGTCTGTGTAACACATCTATGTGTGACTGCCTTCTACCTTGTCATGTTTTGGGCGAGCGCATTATTCCTTACAGCCATCAGTGCCGATCGATGCGTAGCAATCTTTTTCCCACTTTGGCACCGATGCCACCGTCCCAAGTCCTTGTCGACCATTGTATCTGCTGTTCTCTGGCCTCTCGCTTTCGTGGTTGGAGGACTAATGTTTTATCTGGACATCTGGCTTGAGGATCATATAACTGAGGTGACTCTTCATTTTCTTTTGGATTTTTTTATCGTCCTTTCTATTTTGACCCTGCTCATCAGGATCTACTGTTACTCACACCTCTGCCGACGAGGAAGACTACTCAAAATCATTATGTTTTCACTGTCCGTTTTCATCATCACCTTGATCCCCCACAGTTTCTTGCACAACTTTATGCCAGACATTAAACAGGCTTATTTACTTGTGGATTTCCTCACCTCTCTGAACAGCAGCGCAAATCCTGTCATTTATTTTTTCGTCGGGAGAATGAGATCTGTCACATCCAGGAGATCTGTTGGGGGTGTTCTCCAGAAAGTTTTCAAAGAAGAGGAAGATTCGGAAGGGCAGGCCTCCAGTAGGAAGAGCTCAGTTCAGACAACTTCTTAAATCCCTAGAATTATATGTTACCTCACTGATTTTGTGTGTGTGTGTGTGGGAATGATGATTATTGTCACTCAGGTGTGAGCCAAATGGCATCTCAGGAGTGTATTCAGAACCCACAAAAAAGTTTTCTCAAAGATAAAACATGGAAGATTTGGTCATCCAGGGCAGCATTAACTTTGGGTTCATATTAGAGAATCACTTTTTTTCTCATTAGCAACGGCTTTGACACAGGATGAGTAGTTCCTCCTGTTCTCCTCAGTCCAAGACGCATAAAAGGGGATGATCCTATAGAATCTACCTATTGAACACACGAGTAAAGCTCTTTTAAACAAGAAGATCTCAGAAGTACGCAGTAACCCTTTTACATATACTGTGTGGGGGAGTTAGATTTTCAGATCTTGGGTGGGGGTACTTCACTGTGATGGCTGGTTTTCAGGTTTCAAATCCACGTACGGGGTGGGGAGGATTCCAGTTTCTCACGACCATTATTTTCAATTGGGGACCAATCTGAGGAGCTGGGGCTGTTCTTTCAAGATAATGGCACCAAATTTGCACAGACGATAGTCCCTCTATTCTAAAGGACACCCCCCCCCCAAAGTGTCAAGCAAATTGGGGTCAATTCTACAGGCCTCTGAACCAGGAGTCCAATTCTATGGTCCCCAAAACAAGGTGCCTCTGGCCATCCTACTGGGTGAGGAAAGATGACTCCATCTCTGCAAAGGAATATGGGAAGGAGAAGAAGCTAGCTAGAATCAGAACTCTGATGGCCTGTACCAGCGGGGAGCCACCCTCCTGGGCCACTGCTTGGGAAATTCAGACTATCAAAGAAAAACAAGACATATCCTGCTGGTGATAATCATAGTGAACACTGAAACCTGGAAAAAAAATACATTGGTAGTTTTTCTCTTTTTTTTTCTTTTTCTAATAATCCCAGATTTGTGTAAACATTCTGGAAAAATCATCTTGGGAATTCTGAAAGCATACCCCCAGTAGACTTCATTTAGTATTTAGATGTTGGTCAATAACTAGAAGATTGAGCCACATGAGAACCAGGTGCTGAAACATCTGGGTAGACACAATGCTTTGACCACATCTCCTTCATAATGGGGTTGTGATCAATGGCAAAGGAAAAGCTGTATAAAGAGATAGATGATATCTATCCATCTGTCCGTCCGTCCGTCCATCTGTCCATCCGTCTATCCGTCTGTCCATCTGTCCGTCTGCCCGTCCGTCCGTCTGTCTGTCTGTCTGTCTGTCTGTCTATCTCTCACAATGATGCTATAATCTGTGAGTAAAAAGCCACTGCAGGCCTGTGTAGTGACCCTGGACTTCCCTGATGGTCTCCTGTCCAAGTACTAACCAGGGCTGACCTTGCTTGGTTTCCAAGATCTGAAGAGATCAGTCTAACCTGGGCCATCCAAGTCAGGGGACAACTATGTTAATGCTATATATAGGTAAAGGTTCCCTTGCTCAAAAGCCAGTCGAATCCAACTCTAGGGTTGTGGTGCTCATCTCCATTTCAAAGCCAAAGAGCCAGCGTTGTCCGAAGATGTTTCCGTGGTCATGTGGCCAGCATGACTAAACACCAAGGTGCATGGGACACTGTTACCTTCCCACTGAAGTGGTACCTATTTATCTACTTGCAATTTCTTGCTTTCAAACTGCTAGGTTGGCAGGAGCTGGAACTAGAGACGGGAGCTCACTCCGTCATATGGCACCCGGGTCTCGAACTGCTGAACTACTGACCTTCCACAGCCTGCAGTTCAGCCTCTTAACCACTTGAGCCACCGCAGCTCCACTAATATATAAAAAGTAGTTAATGGTCTTTCCTAGTATGTTAATATCATGCCTCAATGTGCACAGGTGAATTATCAATACTTTCAATAAATTAAACTGTTGCTTTCTACCTAGCTTGCTGTACTTTTTTAGGCTGTTGTTGGAAAAGAGAGTCATGAATAAAAGTGGTCTTGCTGCAGTGGCAAAGCATCTGCTTTGCATGCAGGACATCTCAGTTCCAATCCCTGGCATTGCCTGTTAACATGTGCAGATAGCAATCGTGGTAGGAAGTGCCATCAAGTTGCAGCCAACGTATGGCATCCCAATTGGGTTTTCAAGGCAAAAACCATTCAGAGGTGTTTTGCCATTGCCTGCCTTTGCGTAGTAACCCCGGACTTCCTTGGTGATCTCCCATCCAATGATTATCCAGGGTCAACCCTGATTAACTTCCATGGTATGATGAGATTGAGTTAGCACGAGCTGTCCGGGTCAGGATATTCAGGTTGTAGATTGTTAGCCCAATTGCTCTATTTTAAATATAGCAGTTGGTTTATTATTATTATTATTATTGGATTCTCGCCTGTATATACAGAGAATGCTGCTAGTCTGTAATGGTTCCCAGTAAAAGACACAGAGACCAGGTATAATTAATAAAATATTATTTTACTGAATATAATCCTTATTTATTCATTCACAAACACACAAACAGTATTCAAGCATTCACAAAGAGAAAATAGAACTAAGAAAGCAGAGGGGATTGATGGCTTATGGAGAGGTGATACTACCTGTCAGATGTGCAGAAGTCCATGAAGAAGGATTGTGGCCTAAACCCAGAGGGTTCAGGGGTGGGCTGCCATTTTGGCTCATGGCAGAGACACACACGGTCTGAGGCCATCTGTGTGCTGGGATATACCCACTGTAAGACAATGCAGCCCAATGGGTGGCCCAGGGGGCTGGTCTCAGGTGAGAACAAAAGATTTCCTGGACCAATGATGAGTCCCAGGGGTGTGTGATGTCAGTAGAGGCAGACCTTAGGTTTGACCAATGGGCTTCCAGAGAGGCAGGGTCTGGATTTAACAATAGAAGCCAGGTAAACAAAAGGTGGGAGACTTCCCTGATTGTCCCTAATTAGCATCAGGAAGGGTCGTTAACAATTTGAATGCTTGACTGGGTAATCCCTTCATGCACTGGCAGAGGAAAAGTCCTTTGTCTGCTGTATGGCCTTTAATCCGTGTAGGTGACATGCAGCAGGTATGTAATGGAGTCCCTCAGAGTAAAAAGACAGCTTTTTCCTTTCTCTATGGGCTTCTACCTTGGCATCCATTTTACAGTCTAGACAGACCATGTGGCAACAGCAAACAGTCCATAGCAAAGCCCCATAATGGCATCGGGGCTAACATATCCCCCCTTGCAGACGTGGCAGCGTCAGATGACATCGTCTGCACATACACACTTCGATGGAGACTTCCCGGTATCTTGAGGGACAGAGGCAAGAAAGACAAAGAAACACAAAAGGCTGGGTAAGGTGCTGAAGAGTGCCAGGTGGCTTTTAAATACTTACCTCTGGAACTCATTGTTATTCCATGAGCATAATCTCTGCTGGGTGGAGGGGAAGACTTGCTCTGAGGTCACCTTATGAAACCTGAATATGAAATCCCTTTTGCAGACCACTTGCAGCCCAACTCTGTGGTCAAGCTGAGAGTGCCTAGCTTTTGGGGACTTTGGTTCAGGTTAGAAAGTAGGGCACCCCTGTTTTGGGGCTACCCAAGAATAAAAGGCAGTGCCTCTGGTAACAATTCCCCCCTTGAAGCCGTCTTTAGGCGTGAGCCAAGATGGCTTCACTTCAAATGATGTTTCGCTGTCGTTGGAGTTCCATATGACCAGAAAAGAAAGGACAGCCGAACAAGGTTAGAGAGAGAACTTACAGGGGAAGGCTCGGTGAGGGAGTCAGGCATACCGGCTATAAAAATATATCTTTCTGGGAACCAAAAGGAAAAATTAAAAAAAAATGTTTTAAAATAAGGAAGGGTGAGTGCCTCTGTGTATGTGTTTGCAGGGACCTTCTGCACATCTTCCAGAGAGACATGACTACTGTACATAATGCTACCTATAGCAAATCTAATGAAGGCTTCTAATTATTATAAAGCAACAAAAAGGAAATGCAAGACATCCTAATAATTCTAACTTATAAGCTAAAAACATATCTAACTCAAAGGTTATCAAAATTCCTAAACAATTAGACAAATACAGAAAGCAAAAATTGGTGGGTTAAGCAAACTTAAAGCAGAAAGATAACTAAAAGCAATGCAAATGCTATGCTGGAAGAATTGAGAATGAATGTGTGTAAAAGCATGATTACAAAACATTTAGAACATGTGAGCAACAACATGAAAATGACATGGACCAATGAATAAATACAGTCAGTGATACAAATCAATTTGAGTTTCAGTTGAACATTACAGATAAATGTGGGTAAGGAACATTGATACATTTTTGAAACCACCCCCCTAGGTACCTAAGTTGCCAGAAGGCACAGGCAATCTGAGCCTTAGTGTCATGCTTTCAGGGACCAAAAAGCAATTCTTGGGCCCCAAAGTAATAACTGGGTGGGTGCCATGAGGTATTTGCAGCTGGTTGTGAGAGTTGCCTGCCCTTGAGGTGGCATCCAATGTCCATGAGATGGTTTGCAAGCAATCTGGAGGACCAGAGAAGGCAGCTGGTAAGTTGGCAGGTCCTTTGCTGAAACTGGAGCAAAGGCAAATTAGGAGGCGACTTGGGTGCGTAGCAAATAGGGAGCAATGGCTTTCGCAAGATCACGAGGTCTTGTAGGCTGAACAGGAATCTTGGAAAGTCTTTGATGCATATGCATAGCAAGAGTATTCTCCAGGTACAATTGGAAATAGCTGAACGTTCAGTTTTTATTATGGTGACCAGAGCAGAGTTCCAGGTGAAGATGTGCACAGTTTGGAGGCGCCAAGAAGTTATAAAAAAATGGCCAAACAAAAGAACGTTTCAAAAAAAAAGGAAGTTAGATTGCCATGGCTGTTGTAGAAAAAGTTGGGGGCCCCCAGGGAAAACTGCCGGCTTATGGGGGTGGGTCATACCCCAAAAACAAAGCTAACAAAAAGCTGGAAAGCAATAATTATTAACACACATATAAAACAAACAATTCCTAAAATAACTTATAAGGTGTGCCTTTACTATCAGGCATAAGACTTCAATTGCAGGTTCAGATTTTCAGTTCCTGCAGATATGAAAGAATTTGAGAGACAGATTAACAGGTTTGCATGGACAGAAAGATGCTCTAGCCATGCAGGGATAAAACTTAAATAGGAGAATAAACTTAGAGCATCAGGTACTGATTGTGTACCTCAAAGAGGAAGCCCTTAAACAAAATAAAGATGAAAGAATCAAGTAGCTAAATTACAGACAGGATTGAAAATCCAAGAGAAGAGAAGAGGCAGTAGCCCTTGATAATTCTGCATGATTTAAGAAGTCGGCCAAAGATCACACCACAAGAGAAGAGGAAAGAAAAAAGTTGTCTCTGGCACAGGCTTTGTGCCAGCAAATAGTTCTTCTGAGCATGTACAGAGTTTCTTTCCTTGCTAGTAGAAACTGGGCTGAAGGGGCCTGGGCATATAGCTTACTAGAACAAAATCAGAAGGGATGTGCTGCCAGACTTAAACCCTTTAAAATATTCTATGGTAGCTATATATAAACTGATATCAAAACTAAAGAAACGTTAGCCCTAAAGGTGGGGCTTTAAGAGAACAGCTAATTCCAAAACCAAAAGAGTATTTATAAAACCTTAAAGAGATGAAATAGTTCTAGATCACACAAATTTACCAAGAAATTTTAAAAAGAGATTCCCTTCTATAAGAATGGGAAGATAAGACAAAGCTTAAAATCGAGATGCTGTAATAAATTAATGGAACAGAAACAAATCTATTTTAAAATCTATTTTTAAATGTACCATTTTGAAAGTAAGGGATCTCTAATCATGAGAAATTCCAAGGAAGAGGATGCAAATAAATGTATTTTTAACTTTAAAACGGACCTTTAAAAAAAACAAAAACTAAACTTGGAATGGGGGGAAGGAAGATGACCTTCCTGTAATAGACAAGGAATTACAAATTCAAAAGGGAAGAAAAGATCAGTCTTCTCTATGCATTTTCATTCCCCATCTATGCCTTAAAAACCAAAGGAGAAAACATTTTTTTCTTTCTGTGCTCCCCCCTAGTTCCTTTACAGAGGGAGATTTCTCTTAACAAAAGAAGGAGGTGCAATTGTTACCCTCCAGAAGGGCCATTAATCTAGCTAGGAGCCTTCTTATCTTGTCCTCCTTTGGGTTTTCCCCTGGAAGGTGGCAAGTCAGCGGGTTCATTTGAATTTTAAATGGAGAGTGAGAGTCTTACATTTTCCTCTTCAATTTGAGACAGAAAAGTCAGAAGAAAATTAGTACACATTAATCATTAGTACATTCCCTACATATTAATACCTTTAGTAGTAATTAGTTAGAAGGACAAATCTTGATCAGTAAATGCTCTCTCTCTCTCTTGAAGCTGTATTCCTACGCTGACAGTCACGGAGACAAAGTTGGGCTCGCCTCGAGGGGCATCTGGCTCTCTTTTGTCTTCCTGTGCTGATCACAGTGAAGAAGGGGGGGCTGCTAAAGTTTCCTGATTAGGCAAGTGTTAAATTTCCACTCTTTTGGCTGTTTTAAACATGACTGAAATGGATCCAATTCTCTCCCAAAGGCATTTGGGAAGAGAATGGGATTTCTTGAATTCTATTTTTTAAAAGGTAAAACCAGAGGTACAGAATTTTCTCAATTTCTCTCAATTATGCCAGTAATTATAGAAAGACTATTTCTGATGCTACATCTGTATTGGACTTCATCTCTCAAGCATTTAAGCATGTTTTGGGAATTTTGGTGACATAGCTGCACTGTCCACTGAATTCAGGTTCTTTCTGGGGCCTGAGTTCTGCAGCTAAGGTTCCTTACTTACATAAAAGTTAGATTTTTGGACCTGTTGGTCTTGCTAAGCGCTGAGTAAGGCTGCCAGGTCCAGGCAGGAGATTCCTGGAGATCTAGGCTTGGGTCGGAAGAAGGATGAAGACTCCAGTGGGGCAAAAGCCATAGTCTTCCCTCTCCTCCAAATACTCATTTTCTGCAGAGGAACTGGACTCTGCAGCCTGGAGATTTGCTATAACTCCGGGAGAGCTCCAGGTCTTGCCTGGAGGCTGGCACTACCAAAGGGAGATGCTATTCTCTGGGCAATAAGCTAAGGGGTGAGGTTTTTCCTTTCTTTCTCAGTTCTTTCCACAGGGAAGTCCTGTGTGCACTCCATTCCTTGCCCAGTTTGGAGTTGGAATGGGGGGAGGTTTTACTTTAGGCATTCACTGTCTTATTTATTTTGCTCCAGCCATTAAGTGGCTGTACTTAATGACTGCTTCTGTTTCTATACTGAGAGTTGGCCTGGTCATTCCCAGAAGTTTCATTCTAGCAGCATCACATGGGGTGCAAATGCAACCAGGGTCTCAAGCTGCTGTTTCAGGGGAATTTAATCTCAGCATGGCAAGACTGGTGACTTACTTCTGCCTGCTGGGTTTTACTTAAGAGGCTAGGGAGCAAGGCAGTTTGATTTCTAAAAAAAACTGCCTGGCATTTTGTATTTCTGTTACAATTCTATCACCCTTTCCAAGGTCAGACTTCCTCTTGTTTTTAACTTAGCATTTTTGCTTAACTTCAGATTCTCGGATCTGAGGAACAAACTTACTTTACAAACCAAAAAGGCCAATGGCCACCAAAGGGAAAAAGACCCTGATTCCTGGGGTCTCAAAGTCCATGTGGGATGCTGGGGTGCAGCTACCCACACACAAACACACATTCAGCTTCTGGTTTCCAAGTGTTCTAAAACTTGGATGTTTCTAACCAGTAAGGATTCTACGGCTCACTGGCAGGTTCTCTGGCTTATGGTTCCCAAGTGTTCTAAGACTTGGATTATAGAAGGTTTTAAGGCGTTCCACCCGTGACCAGGAAAACCAACTTAACCCGGGAGAATTTCAGGATATTCCCATCAACTATATAGAAGGTTTTAAGGCATTCCACCCGTGACCAGGAAAACCAACTTAACCCGGGAGAATTTCAGGATATTCCCATCCACTATATAGAAGGTTTTAAGGCATTCCACCCGTGACCAGGAAAACCAACTTAACCCGGGAGAATTTCAGGATATTCCCATCCACTATATAGAAGGTTTTAAGGCATTCCACCCGTGACCAGGAAAACCAACTTAACCCGGGAGAATTTCAGGATATTCCCATCCACTATATAGAAGGTTTTAAGGCATTCCACCCGTGACCAGGAAAACCAACTTAACCCGGGAGAATTTCAGGATATTCCCATCCACTATCCACTAACAAGGAAGAGGGGGGAACTGGTGTGCAGCAGGGCTGCCTTTTTTTATTGGGAGCAACGTGGCTCCATTTCCGAATAGGGATCGAGGGGATCTGTTGTGCAGCAGTGCTGCTTTTTATTGGGAGCAACGTGGCTCCATTTCCGAATAGGGATCCCCTGATCACGTTGCCTCTCCCCTCTTCTGTTTCTGCTCGCGGGTGAGGTGAGCTTAGCTCTTTAGGCCTCGTGGTCCGTGAGTGACGGTTTTTGAAGGCTAGAATTCACTCCCCTGCCTGGATTACCGAAAACCCTTAGATTTGAGGTTTTTAAGGCTAGACTTATGTCCCCGCCGGGTTTTTCCCTCAATAACCCTTTCCATCTGGTTTTTCTAGGCTAGACCTCTGTCCCCACCGGGCTTACCATTAACCCTTTTAATTCGGAGTTTTGAGCGTGGGCTTGGCCTGGGCCTCACGTCCCTTGCCGGATTACTCCTTTAAACCGGTCTATTGGGGTTTTTGGATACTCTATCCACCGGGATGACCTCCTACTAACCCGGGAAGGTTTCAGGGCAACCTACAACCTAGGGTCCTCGGAATAATATACTCCAGCGAGCGGACCTCTTTGCTCACTTTAATTCTACGCTCTGCTAGCTAGTCAAAGCTGAAAGGGACAGGGAAGTGGGCTTCCAGAGACTCTGGAGGACGGTTGGAACCTTGCTGCGGCTCCTCTTAGTTTACAGTTATGGCTGCCTGCGCAGTGTGGTGTGGTGTAGTGTGGTGCAATTCCTAACACCCTACACTATTGGTCTTGGTTCCCACCCCACAAAATAGACCAGGAGTTGCTGAAGGAGACAAAGGGGAAAAACAGCCTCCCACAACAGAAAATGCTCTCTAGCCAATCACACAGACAGCAACCTTTCACACAGGTCTTTACTGAAACCACACAAACAGCTTCTTCTCCACGTCTGGCCATCTGAAGAACACGTGCCGACTAGCGTGCACGTTCAGACAGTCAGGGCGAATCCCAGCGGTGCATCCATTTCCTGTTAGCCCAATTGCTCTATTTTAAATATAGCAATTGGTTTATTATTATTATTATTATTGGATTCTCGCCTGTATATACAGAGAATGCTGCTAGTCTGTAATGGTTCCCAGTAAAAGACACAGAGACCAGGTATAATTAATAAAATATTATTTTACTGAATATAATCCTTATTTATTCATTCACAAACACACAAACAGTATTCAAGCATTCACAAAGAGAAAATAGAACTAAGAAAGCAGAGGGGATTGATGGCTTATGGAGAGGTGATACTACCTGTCAGATGTGCAGAAGTCCATGAAGAAGGATTGTGGCCTAAACCCAGAGGGTTCAGGGGTGGGCTGCCATTTTGGCTCATGGCAGAGACACACACGGTCTGAGGCCATCTGTGTGCTGGGATATACCCACTGTAAGACAATGCAGCCCAATGGGTGGCCCAGGGGGCTGGTCTCAGGTGAGAACAAAGATTTCCTGGACCAATGATGAGTCCCAGGGGTGTGTGATGTCAGTAGAGGCAGACCTTAGGTTTGACCAATGGGCTTCCAGAGAGGCAGGGTCTGGATTTAACAATAGAAGCCAGGTAAACAAAAGGTGGGAGACTTCCCTGATTGTCCCTAATTAGCATCAGGAAGGGTCGTTAACAATTTGAATGCTTGACTGGGTAATCCCTTCATGCACTGGCAGAGGAAAAGTCCTTTGTCTGCTGTATGGCCTTTAATCCGTGTAGGTGACATGCAGCAGGTATGTAATGGAGTCCCTCAGAGTAAAAAAGACAGCTTTTTCCTTTCTCTATGGGCTTCTACCTTGGCATCCATTTTACAGTCTAGACAGACCATGTGGCAACAGCAAACAGTCCATAGCAAAGCCCCATAATGGCATCGGGGCTAACAAGATGATGTGGAAGGGCTCTACTAGAAACCTGCTGCTTTTCAGATCAGACAAGATTGACATTTATAGGCCAATAGTTTCACTCTTTGTAAAGCAGCCTGCATTTTGATATATAACAGTATTAAAAAGCTAACTTTTCAGCCTCAATAAGTGGATCCGTATTGCCCAAACTCTATCTACTGGAAATCCAAAGAAATAACTGGGAGATTTCAAAGAGAGGACTGGAGCCAACATCCTAATATTTTCCAGAGTGAAAATGTGTTGAAAATCTCCAACAAGCATGGATATCCTGGGCCCAGTGTAGAGTCTGAGATTGGAATTCATTCCGCTTGGTTCGAATCTCTAGCTATGCTGCACCCGAACACCTTCCAAGTGAGGAATAAATCACCTGTTATTATGAGATCATAACAGAGACCTGCTGGGTCATGCCAAATTTCCATCGATCCCACTTCCTCTTGTTCTCCTTGGCCAACCAGATACCCATAGCAGGGTGGGCAGTCAATAAACCTGCTTTACCATTGAACTCATCAATGACAATTCATTCAGGACAGAAGCTCCTGAAGGGGGGGGGTTGAACAGGAAGAAATACAAACTTCACATTTTGTGGTGTACAATATTCCAAACCACTTGGAAACTGTTCAAACCCTAGATAGTTTCATAGTTGTTGAGTGGAAGCCTGCAGAGAAAAACTGTTGCTCTCATCTGTATGCAAAGATTCATATCTATTCTGTTTCTAAAACCATTATGATTAGGATGAAAAAAGGTCCACACTCTTGGTTGCAATGAAAACAATGGTAGGTTGTCTTTGGAGCAGAAGTATTCAGTTTTGTAGTTATGTTCTAGGGGGATGTCTCACATGAATAAAGAGATGGGCCACCACAGTTCTGAGATTCTGAAAATATCCCTTGTGAATTATGAAGAGGAGAAGAGATTGGATTTATATCCCACCCTTCACTACCCGAAGGAATCTCAGAGTGGCTTACAATCCCTTTTCCTTCCCTTCCCAACAACAGACACCCTGTGAGGTAAGTGGGGCTGAGAGAGCTCTCCTGAGAGCTGCCCTTGAGAGAACAGCTCTGAAAGAACTTACGACTGAACCAAGGTCACACCAGCAGCTCCATGTGATGGAGTGGGGAATCAAACCCAGTTCTCCCAGGTTAGAGTCCACACTCCTAACTACCACACCAAACTGGTTCTCAATAGTGTAGGACAATGGAAACGGGGTGGTAAAGTTGCCATCAACACATTCTCCAAGGAACATTCAAGGAAGGGAGGAGAGAACTGGGTGGACAGAAGAACACTGAGACTATGTTTTGATAAAGAGATTTACTGAGGCTTACTGTTAAGTATGAGACTTAAGGCAGCAGCTCTTGAACAGTGATTCAGTTTTATTTACACGGTAAGGAACGACACCAAACAGGAGAGCAATAGGCCCTCTTTTAAACTATCTGGGCTGGCTTAGCCACACCCTTTGTTGTATAAACGACCAATCAAAATGGTAAGATAACAGCCAATACATTTGTCTCCCTCCATAACCTTCTAGCATCCTGATTGGCCTGCTACACAGAGCAGCCAATCAGTGTCTGTTCTTTTGGATACCAGGCCTAGCTAGGAGAGAGATTCAAGCTCTGTTATTTATGTATACCAGATACATAACACTGACATTGGAGTGAAAGTCACATGGTGGGCCTTAGAAGTCCTGTTTAATACATTGACATTAATGATGATTAGATTTGTCAAAATGAGGACATAGTAAACTGGGAGATTCAGATGTACCTTTGGCCCATATATGATGTTGTCAGACTTGGACATCCTACATGGCTTTATTTCAGTGAGCATCCAAACTGGAGGACTTCCTCATCTTGTACCGACAAGTTGTCACTCAGTCATGGATGGCTGACCTCTAGGGATGGGCATGAACTGGGAATATGTTCTTTGTTTTGGTTCATGGTTCATGGTGTACCCAGTTCGTGAGCCATACACCATCACAAGCTTTTTGGTGCCAAATGAACCAGTTTGGTTTATGAAGTTTGTGATGTGGTAGAATACCTCCCCAGTATCCTAAAAATACCAAACTTACAAGGCTTCTCCAGCTGACTCTCCTCTACCAGGCCACCAAGTTTGGTGAGGATTGGATTTACGGGGCCTGAGTTAAACCGTTCCCCAAAGGAGGTGCCTCTGTTTTCTGGAGAAATGACTGTTGCAGGTTCAGGAATGTATAGAATTGACCCTGTGCAAATTAGAGACATCAAACTCACAAGGGACCTCCCCCTGATGATGCTTTATATGCTCTGCAAGTTAGGTGCAGATTGGATTTAGGGTATCCATGTTTAACTCCCCCCCAGAAGATTCCTCCAGAGGAAACTGCTTCTGAGGGAAACGTCAGGTGCAGGTTCAAAAGTGTATAGAATAGACTCCCTGCAAGTTACAGACACCCAACACACAGGAAACCTCACCCTGCCTTTGACATTTGGCAAACATTTTGACTGAGTGGGGACAGACTGTCTGGAAACGTCTCAGTTCACACACTGCCACAAGCCACCATGAAACACTTGAAAGTTCGTGGAAAGTTCGTGGTGGTTGACCTGCCACAAACTTGAGTTCACAAACCAGCCAAAATGCATGGTGAGCTTTAGTTCATGGGCCGGTTCACATCCATCCCTACTAACTTCCACCCAACCAACCAGAGTCCTGGGTCCTAGAGAAAACATGGCCTTCCAGAGACCTTCCACTCCTGTCTATGGCGTCCATGAACACTCCTGTCTCCAACAAGTCACTGAAGTACAATGTGATTCCCAGTCAGTGACTTGGGGGCTGAACCTAGAACAGAAAAGGAGGCCAGAGCGATTGGGATAGGAGCTATAATCAGAATGAGACAAGGGAGGGGTAAGTTATGGTGAGTGGATGTTTACATTCCCAAGCAAGTTGTTAATTACGTTTGGAAATGGTGGGGAAGCTTTTCTTCACTCTCTTTTGCCTCCTAGACAAGGGAAATACATACATTCCCGAAATCCCACATCTCCGGTGAGGCCAAATTAAGAAATAAATTTTAATGTCCTGGCTTCGATAGCCCAGGCAAGCTCGATCTCATCAGATCTCGGAAGCTAAGCAGGGTTGACTATGGTTGATCCTCACCAAAGGAAATACTTCTTCACCCAAAGAGTGACTAACATATGGAATTCACTGCCACAGGAGGTGGTGGCAGCTACAAGCATGGACAGTTTCAAGAGGGAATTAGATAAACATATGGAGCAGAAGTCCATCAGTGGCTATTAGCCACAGTATATAGATGGGAACTTTCAGTCTGGGGCAGGTGATGCACTCTATTCTTGGTTCTGGAGGGGCAGCAGTGGGAGGGGGCTTCTAGTGTCCTGGCCCCACTGCTGGACCTCCTGATGGCACCTGGTATATTTTGGCCGCTGTGTGACAGAGTGTTGGACTGGATGGGCCATTGGCCTGATTCAACATTGACTTCTCTTTATGTTCTTATGTTCTTATGATGGGAGACCTCTTTGGAATACCAGGTTAGGAGGATAGAGGTGGGCTGCGCCTCTCTTAAAATCCTCCAGGCCCCCAGTAGGGGGTCAGTGACCAGAGATCACCAATGGCGTCCAGGTGCCGACACACACACGTCCATGCACACACATACACAGAGTACCAAAAATACAAAAAAGAGAGATTTTTTTTTTAAAAATAGTCCTTCTGGGGAGTCCCAATTGTATGAGAGTGTGCTGTTCTGAAGGCTTGCCTACTGGTTGCATTGTGACCCCTTAAAGAGCTGACCATGTGTCTGTCTGGGTCCTGCTGGATTAATCTGGGTTAACACCAATTTCTCTTCACTCATATTAGAGCTCAGTGTATGAGCACATGTGATAAGTATACAGGGAAAAAAAAACCCTAGCATCTTTGAACATTGAAAACACAATCCACTTCTTAAGAAATCAATTCGTAAGTGCAATAATGGGCAAGCCTATTCCGTGGCAGTGCCGACAAGAGCTTCCAAGCGTAATATGCCAATGTCCCGGGGGCCTTCACCATTAGATACCATTTCCTCTACATTTTGGAGTTTTCCACATCAGCCAGAGAGAGTACCTTGCTCCTGGCTGCTGGACAACAACTTAGAGAAGTGGTAGGAAGTCTCATCGTAATGTGAAGTCTTTGCTCCACCCTTGCTGACCCAAGATACAGCATCTCTCAGACATCCTTTACCCAGTATAGTGGTTCAGTGCAGAGGGACAAATCGCCCAGAGAAGAGGAAGCATCTGGGATCCTGAAATTATGAAGGGGAACCATCAGAAGACCACTGATGGCTGGCACTCATTGTTTGGTTGAGTATTTTGCAATCCAAAGAAGGTAGGCCATTCATTACATAGTTGTTGTTTTTTTCTTGATCTATTTCCCATTCTGATGTTGTAGGGTTTCCAGGTTCCTCCTGCCCACTGGTGGGCAATGGGGGCTATGGTTGTCTGATCCAGGTTGGGAAATTCCTGGAGATTTGGGGAAGGAGCCTGGGGAGGACAGGGACTTCTGTGGGACAAGATGCCCTAGAATACACCCTCCGAAGTATCCATTTCCCCCAGATCTCTGTTGTGTGAAGATGTGCTGTAATTCCAGGGAATCCCCAGGTCCCTCCTGGAGGCCGGCATCCCTTGACTCACATCTCTGTGTCGACCTCCATCATATGCTCCAGCTAGTGGACAGTGGGGACCATGCATTCCTAAGATATTTTGGCATGTATCCAACAGTGCACTTCCCCTGAAAGAGTGGTATTTTTCTTTCTGGAGCAAGGGACAGCAATTTCTGCTAATTACCACTCCCACTGGAAATCCACCTCTCTACCTCTCTATTGTTCCTAAGGGTCAGCTGACCCTTAGAAACAAAATTCGGGGGCCTCGGTGGGTTGCTGCTGGGAGCAGAACTGAGGAAGTCCTGCTGCGCAAAGACTATGGAGAGTTGCACCCCGTTCTCAGTTTGTCAGGGGTGATTAACACACAGCCTGAGTGGTGTTTGAGCGAGGAGGCTCAGACATAACCAGTCAGTTAGAACTCTCTGTTAATACATGCAGAAGGGAAGTAAAAACTGATTTCATTGGAAATCTTTACTTAGGGAGGGACCTTTGACCATGAGGACACACGTGGTGGCTTGCTGGTGGAACACCAGTTGGTTTTGTGCCAATGGTGTATCATTATCCCTCCGAGACCTAAGATCTGAGTACAGTGGCACCATTAAGACCAACAATGTTTAATTCTGGATATCAGATTCCATATGCAGGCACATCTGAAGAAGTGTGGATGCACATGAAAGCTTATGCCCAGAATTATCTTTGTTGGTCTTAAAGGTGCCATTGGACTCAAACTTCATTCTGTTGCTTTAGACCAACATGGCTACCCACTTGAATCTCTCTGAGACCTGGTCCTCAGCTTATTCACAAAGGCCATCAATTTATTACCCAAATTTGGAAGCCCTTCATATCCTCATTCAATGTAAAAGAAGAAGAAGAGATTGGATTTATATCCCGCCCTTCACTGCCCAAAGGCGTCTCAGAGAGGCTTACAAGCTCCTTTCCCTTCCCATCCCCACAACAGACACCCTGTGAGGTAGGTGGGGCTGAGAGAACTCTAACACAAACTGTCCTTGGGAGAACAGCTGTGCCAGAGCTTGTGGCTGGCCCAAGGTCACATCAGCAGGTGCAAGTGGAGGAGTGGGGAATCAAACCCGGTTCTCCCAGATAAGAGTCCGCGCACTTAACCACTACACCAAACTGGCATGTAAAATTACAGTTTGTTATAATGCAGTTGTCTTTGTGTATTTAATAAAATATATTCTTTGCCCTCTTCTGATTATTTTATGTTGGACCTCATTTCTTCATGTTTCCTTTGCAGGATGAGCCATTGCATTTCTTGCCTAGCCCTCAGCTGGTGATCTTTAGTCTTCCCAGAAGAACTAAGTCTTCTTTGTTAAGCGTCTTGCAATGGAATGCAGAATCAAACCCTTCTGAGTCAAGTGAATTCCATGGGCTTAGAAGGGAATATCCTGCCTAGTGCTGTGCTGCTTCTTAGGTTTGTCGGATATTTTTTTGTGTGGCCGCTAACATCTGGTCGTAGATTCTAGAAGTTGACATATAATTGTGTTAATTCCATGAGGGTGAGGGAGTTCCGCACTCTACAGTTTAGGGATGCCAGTTCTGGGGTGAGAAATTCTTGGCAATTAAGGGGGTGGAGCCTGTGAAGGGTGGGGTTTGGGGAGAAGAAGGACCTCCAAGGATATATAATGCCAGGTATAATGCCTCCAAACAGCCATGTTCCCCCAGGGAACTGATTTCATCTGGAGGGCAGTTGTAATTCTGGGAGGTCTCCAAGCTTCAGCTTCATCAGTCCAACCCTAAAGTTACAGCTAAGCACAATGCCTTCCAGGGGGATAATTCCACAGGAGTAGCCATTTCAGTCTGTTGTCAGTGCCACAAAACAAACAGGAGAAGTCACATCTCACAATGTACTTCCTGCATTATATGGTATTTTGAATGTGTTACTTCTTCATATATGAGCATACATAGATACCTGCCTACGGAGGATCCACTGCAGGGCCAGTTCCAAGTTTTTTTGGGGGAATGGGAAAACAGTGCCCGGGGGCCCCATAGGCCCCTCACTAGGACCCTTATGCCCTTCTTTCAACCCCAACACCTGCATGCCCCCTTCCGGTTTGTGAGGCCTTCTGCTTGCAAGTCCTCCCACCACCCATTCTCATCTGTCACAGGTCAGGCAGAACCAAGGGTGGGTTCCTGGAAGGCAGTCAGAGTCCAAACAAGGGAGGCAGAGTCAAAAGTCCAGTCCAAGAGCTCAGAGCCAGATGAGCCACTATTGAGGGCTTGTCCAAGAGGCACAGTCAAGCAGTTCAAGGGTTACACACAAGCAGGAGCCAAGCAGAGCTAAAAGCCACAGTTAGAAACCAATCCAAGGCTGAGTTCAGACTGGCAGTTTGAAGCGGGAGCCAGTCATGGCAAAAAAGCCTCGGAACAAACTGTTCTGGGTTTTCCCGGTCACACTGCACTGACTGATGCAGGAGCATACCAGGAGGAGGCACGCGGGAGTGTTCAAACTGCTGGCCTGGAGGCGTGGCTGTAAATGGCTTTTTCCTGGTAATTTGGCCAGATGCCTATGTGTGTATGAGCGCATGAGCCATGAGTGCATATGAGCTCATGCGCTCATACACACACAGGCATCCGGATGATTTGGGGAGGATCCCATTGTGGCAGCACTGCATTGGGCGGTAGAGCGGAGCACAGCCAATCATATCGCTGCTGCCTTATGCGCAACGCGGATTGCTCCCAGCTTTTCAGCTGAATGTTCACGCTTCTGGGAAGTGGAATGCAGTGGGATAAAGGCACTCTCTGGGATTTGCTGCCACTTTTCAACAGGTATATTTTAATCCCTGGAGCAAAGTGGAACAGCACAGATTGCCTACGGGTGGAGAACCCCAGGCAGATGTGCCTGTGTGAATGCCCCCTTCAATCTGCTTGGGAAATGTGGCTGAAATGTGGCTGTAGCGGGGCAAATTGCCAGTCTGAACTCAGCCCAAGAGGCATACACAAGCAACAGAGGTTCCAGGCTGTGCTCACGGGCAGAATGACTTGCTGCTTCCACACATAACAGCCTCCCTTGGCTAGTTTTTGCAGGCATGTGACTAAAGGTCAAATTTGCATACAGGCGCTCAGGAGTTCTGCAACTACTCAAGCAGCTGGTGTTGGGCCAGGAGGCGAGCACTCCATTGTCTCTCTTGTAGGCTGTTGAGAGCACAGGAACAGACAGGTGTCAGGGGAGCTATGTGGGTGAGGGTCAGTGGCAGTGAGCCTGACCAGTAGGGTTGCCAGATCACTACTTGCAACCAGTAGGGAGTGGGGGAACCTACTGGAAGCAGGAGAGGAGGCCCAGCTGACGTTGCAGCAACATGCCTACATCACTGCCCATGTGACCCAGAAGTGACATCCTCATGCAATGAGATTCTGAAACACTCTGGTATTTGAGCAGAAACTCTATGGTAGATTTGGCTTCTACCATACAGTTTTTGCGCAGATAGCAGAGTGTCACCACCAATGTCCTCAACATAATGATGTAACTTCCAGGTCATGTGGGCAATGATATAGACATGTTGCTGCACATTGGTGGGGCCTCCCTCTTTTTCAGGGTAAGTTCACCCCAGCAGCTAATTGATCGGGGGTGGGGCACTGGGGCCTGGCAGCAGAGGACCCCCACCTCCACTGGGGGGGTCTGGCTACCCTACTCACCAGAAGTCCTGGGCCCTGGCAGCTGCCTCACCTCAGGGTATGCTGATGCTGGCCCTGATCCACTGCATGCCCTTGGTGAAGTGGGCTCTAGTCACCAAAAACCTCATTCTGGAATAGTGAGATTCCTGTGATGTTGCAAAGGTGTCTGAAAGATCTGGGGTCATTATGCATACCCTGATGGGACAGATCCTTAGAAAAGTCAGCAGAGTATGGCTTTCTGGCTTGAAATAGACCCATATCCTATAACAAGGCCCATCACTCATGGCAGAAATATGAATTTGACATCAACAGAGGAAATAATTGATGTCAAATTCAAATTTCTGCATTGAGTGATGTGCCTTGTTACAGGAGATGGGTCTACACGGATGCCTCCAAAAGCCAGTGCCATTATAATGACATCTTAGTTCATGTAGTGCTCTGCTAGATAGTGTTTTAAGTGAACTGGCAGAGACTGACCAAGAGAGAGATCTTGGAGTCATAGTAGATAACTCAATGAAAATGTCTAGACAGTGTGTAACTGCAATAAAGAAGGCCAACACTATGCTGGGGATTATTAGGAAGGGAACTGAAAACAAATCAGCCAGTATCACAATGCCCCTGTATAAATAATTGGTGCAACCTCATTTGGAATACTGTGTACAGTTCTGGTCACCACATCTCAAAAAGGGTATTATAGCTTTGGAAAAAGGGCAGAGAATGACAACTAGAATGATAAAAGGGTTGGAACACTTTCCTTATGAAGAAAGGTTAAAACGCTTGGAGCTCTTTAGCTTGGAGAAACGACAGCAGAGGGGTGACATGATCAAGGTTTATAAGATTATGCATGGGATAGAGCAGGTTGAGAAAGAAGTCCTTTTCTCCCTTTCTCACAATACAAGAACTCGTGGGCACTCCTGAAATTGCTGAGCAGCCAGGTTAGAACAGATAAAAGGAAGTACTTCTTCATCCAAAGAGTGATTAACACATGGAATTCACTGCCACAGGAGGTGGTGGCAGCTACAAGCATGGACAGCTTCAAGAGGGAATTAGATAAACATATGGAGCAGAGGTCCATCAGTGGCTATTAGCCACAGGGTATAGATGGGAACTCTCAGTCTGGGGCAGGTGATGCACTCTATTCTTGGTGCTGGAGGGGGCAGCAGTGGGAGAGCTTCTAGTGTCCTGGTCCCACTGCTGGACCTCCTGACGGCACCTGGTATATTTTGGCCACTGTGTGACAGAGTGTTGGACTAGATGGACCATTGGCCTGATTCAACATTGGCTTCTCTTATGTTCTTATGTTCTTATGTTCTTAAGTGTATTCATATTTTGTGACAGGTTTTTCTTGAGAATTCTTGTAATGGTTTTTAATTCATGGTGATAATAATAAATACCTTTTGTATTTAATAATGATATTTGTATTCAAATTTGACATTCTCTGTTTATTTCTAACTCCGAATTCTTGGGATTTGTTTCTGCAGGAGATCTTTTTTGGCTAGCATGACTTTGTGTGGACTACGCCTGTGTCTAAATGCAAGTGAAAACTGTACACTCCATCAAGGGTTGAACGTGGCTCATAATGTATCTGAAGACTTTCCATTTTTGAATGTAGATAACCTTGAAACACATATACTGGGTGGTCCCATTATCCTGATCTCCATGTTTGGGCTGGTGGGGAACGGGGTTGTTGTTTGGTTTCTCTGCTTTTTCCCTAAAAACAATCCTTTCATATTCATCACCAATTTAGCTGTAGCTGACTTTGGTTGTCCTCTTTCTACTGTTCACTTATTTCTCATTGTTCTTCATTGTTTATCTGTATGGCCATCCACACAATGTAGTTTGTGTTCTGAATCTATGTCTGTCTGCCTTGTACCTTGTCATGTTTTCTGCAAGTGCATTCTTCCTTGCAGCCGTCAGTATCGATCGGTGTGGTAGCAGTCTTTTCCCCACATTGGCACCGATGTCACTGTCCCAAGTCCTTGCTGACCATTGTATCTGCAGTTCTCTGGCCTCTCGCTTTCGTGCTTGGAGGACTACCATCCTAGTTTGATGTCTGGCTTGATGATGAGCAGAGTCCATCAGTGGCTATTAGCCACAGGGTATAGATGGAACTCTCAGTCTGGGGCAGGTGATGCACTCTATTCTTGGTGCTGGAGGGCGCAGTGAGGTCTCTAGTGTCCTGGCCCCACTGCTGGACCTCCTGATGGCACCTGGTATATTTTGGCTGCTCTGTGACAGAGTGTTGGACTAGATGGGCCATTGGCCTGATTCAACATTGGCTTCTCTTATGTTCTTGTGTTCTTATGATCCACACCTGAGATTATTCTTTTTTTTTTCCTGCTTGATGCTTTTATCGTCCTTTCCATTTTGATCCTGTTCATCTTGGTCTGCTGTTACTCACAGCTCTGCTGTTACTCACAGCTCTGCCAACAAGGAAGACTACTCAAAGTCATTATGTTTTCACTGTCCGTTTTTGTTATAACCATGGTTCCCCAACATTTCTTGCTCACCTTTTCCTGGGACATCAAACAGGTTTACTTGTTTATGATTTCCCTCACCTCTCTGAACAGCAGCACTAACCCTGTCATTTATTCTTTCATCGGGAGACTGAGAGGTGTCCCATCCAGAAGATCTATCGGGGTTGTGCTCCAGAAAGTTTTCAAAGAAGAGGAAGATTCGGAAGGGCAGCCCTCCAGTGGCAAGAGCTCTGTTCAGACGACTTATTAAATCCCTAGAATTATGTTACATTATTGATGCTTTTGTGGGAATAGAGATTGGTGTAAGTGAAGTGTGAGCCCAATGGCATATTGGGAGTGTATATTCATATTAGAGAAACATTTTTTTTCTCCTTAGCAATGGCTTTGACACAGGATGAATAGTCCGTCCTGTTCTCCCCAGTCCAAGACACATAAAAAGAGATGATCCCCACCCTTCCTGTGTGTGCTTACCTGTTAAACACATGAGTAAAACTCTCTCAGACAAGAAGATCTCAGAAGTATGCAGTAACCCCTAGGGAATATGCTGTGTGTGTGTGTGGGAGGAAGTTAGATCATGAGATCTGGGGCGGGGGTGCTTCATTGTGATTGCTGATTTTTAGATTTCAAATCCACATATGGGTTGGGGATGAGTCCAGTTTCTCATGGCTATTATTTTCAATGGGGGACCGATCTGAGGATCTGGGGCAGCTGTTCTTCTAGTATGATGGCACCAAATTTTTACAGAAGAGAGTTCCTCTATTCTAAGGACACCCCCCCCCCCAAGTTTCAAGCAAACTGGGGTCAATTCAAGGGCCCTCTGAACAAGGGCTCAGATTCTATCAGCCCTAAACAAGGTGCCTCCAGCCATCCTACTGGGTGAGGAAAAATAGTTCCATCTGCATGAAGGAGGAAGGGAAGGAGAAGGAGCCAACCAGAACCAGAACTCTGATGGCCCGTGTGACTGGCTTGTACCAGTGGCGAGCTGCCCTCCTGGGACACGGCCTGGGAAATTCAGACAATCAAAGAAAAAGAAGATCTCTGCTATAGATGATGGTTATAGTAAACACTCAACTCCCCCCCCCCCAAAAAAAATGCATGGATTGTTATTTTCTAATAATCCCAGATTTGTGGAACCATTCTTGAAAATCATCTTGGGAATTCTGACTGCACACACTGTCATTTAGCTTCATTTAGCATTTAAATGTTGGTCAATCACTTGAAGATCGGGCCACGTGAGAACCAGGTGCTGAAACTTCATCTGCGTGGACATTGGCTGTCATTTGGCTCCATCTTCTTCATCGGAGGGTTGTGATCAGTGGCAAACAAAAAACTGTAAAGACATAGGCTGAGTTCAGACTGGCAGTTTGCCCCAGTAGGGACCTGGGCCAGCGACGATTCAATCCCGGAGTAAATTGGGTGTTCACACAGGCACATCTGCCTGGCATCCTCCACCCATAGCCAACCCATGCTGTTGCGCTTCACCACCGGATTAAAAAGATACCTCATAAAACTGGTAGCAAATCTGAAAGCCCGCGTGTGTCGCGCATTTTTCCGCTTCTGGGAAGTCTGAACGCACAGCCGAAAAGTCGGGAGCAACCAGTGTTGGGCAGAAGGCAGCAGCGGTATGATTGGCCATGCTCCGCTCTACTGCCCAATGCAGTGTCAGCGCTGCGGGGTCCTCCCCCAGTCGGCATAATGCGCTTATGTGCTTATGCGCATGAGTGCATGAGCGCTTGAGCGCTCATGAGCACATACACCCATACACCCATACACACACAGCTGAATTAATGGGGAAACGCTGAATACAGCACGCCTCCGGGGCAGCAGTCTGAATGCTCCCACCCGGCTCTGCCCCATATCTTCTGGCAGCAGCCCGGGCTGTGTGAATGGGAAAACCCAGAACAGTTTATTCCGGGGCTTTTTTGCCACGCCTGGCTACCGGAGCAAACTGCCAGTCTGAACTCAGCCATATATATCTCAATGATGCTAATATGTGAGTAAAATTTCTTTGCATGCCTCTGTGTAGTGACCCTGGACTTTCCTAGTGGTCTCCTATCTAAGTACTAACCAGGACTGAACTCTGCTTGGTTTCCGAGATCGGTCTAGCCTGGGCCATCCAAGTCAGGGGGCGACTGTGTTAGTACTTTATATAAATAGTAGTTAATGGTGTTTTCTAGTATGTTAATGCCATGCCTTAATGTACACAGGTGAATTATTAATACTTTCAATAAATTAAACTGTCGCTTGCTACTCAGCGTGCTGTACTCGTTTAGGTTATTGTTGGGAAAGAGAGTCATGAATAAAAGGGGTCTTGTCACAGTGGCAAAGGGCATTGCTTTGCATGCAGAAGGTCTCAGCTTCAATCCCTGGCATCACCTATTTACATCTGTAGATAGCAGTCATGGTAGAAAGTGTCGTCATGTTGCCGCCCATGTATGGTATCCCCATAGGGTTTTCAAGGCAAGAGGCATCCAGAGGTGTTTTGCTGTTGCCTGCCTTTGTGTAGTAACCCCGGTCTTCCTTGGTGATCTCCCATCCAATGATTATCCAGGGCCAACCCTGATTAACTTCCAAGATCTGATGACATTGGGCTAGCACGTGCTATCCAGGTACTAGAAGATGTGGAAGAGCTCTGGTGGAAACCTGCTGCTTTTCAGATCAGACAAGGTTCACCTTGATAGACCAACAGTTTCACTCAGTATAAAGCATTTTGGTATATAAAAGTATAAAATGCTAGCTTTTCAGTCTCAATAAGTGGATCCATATTTCCCAATCTCTGTCTACTGAAAATCCAAAGAAATAATTGTGAGATTTTGAAGAGAGGACTGAAGCCAACATCCTAATATTTTTCAGAGTGAAAATGTGTTGAAAAGCCTCAACAAACATGGATATCTGGGCCCAGTATAGACTCTGAGATTGAAATTCATTCTGCTCGATTCAGATTTCTGAATAGCTGCGCTGCACCCAAACACCGTCCAACTGAGGAATGAATCATCTATCATTATGAGATCGTAGCAGAGACCTGATGGGTCATGCCAAATCTCCATCAATCCAACTTCATCTTATTCTCCTTGGCCAACTGGATACCCATAGCAGGGTGGGCACTCAATAAACCTACCTTACTGTTGAACTCGTAAGTATACAAAAACTTCCAGTGAAAAACAATAACAGTCATTCACTTAACACTGGATATAAGATGCTGTTTGTCTGCCAGGATGTTCTCAGTTTGGCCATCTGACTCCTCCTGCTTCCAGACAAAATGTCAACACAAGGTTCTTGCTGGTTGATATATTTATAGTCCAAAATACAATAAAAGCAGTCAAAGACGTACCAGCTGTACAAACTTTTTGAGGATCCTTTCTCACAACTGGACTTCTGGCCAAAACGCCTCATTAGAAAGATAGATGCTGTGCCAGAATTAGGAGCTTCAGTGCTGGAAATTGAGTTTGTAGTCTTGGCTTCAGTCTTGAGAAAGGATTCTTGAAAAGTACATTTTTGACCAAACACACAGGAAACCTCACCCTGCCTTTGACATTTGGTAAACATTTTGACTGAATGGGAACAGTCTGTCTGGAAACGTATCAATTCACAAAGTGCCACAAACCACCATGAAACACTTGAAAGTTTGTGGGAAGTTCGTGCTGCTTGATCTGCCACGAACTTCAGTTCACAAACCACAAACCAGGCAAAATTCATTGTGAACTTTAGTTCATGGGCCAGTTCACATCCATCCCGGCTAACTTCCACCCACCCATCCTGGGTCCTAGAGAAAGCATGGCCTTCCAAAGTCCTTCCAGTCCTGTCTATGGTGTTCATGAGCACTCCTGTCTCCAACAAGCCACTGAAGTACAATGTGATTCTCAGTCAGTGACTGAGGGTCTGAACCCAGAACATAAAAGGAGGCCAGAGTGATTGGGATAGGGGCTATAGGAATGAGACAGAATGAGAGAAGAACGAAGACAAGAACCTGGAGATGTGTAGAACGCTGGAGGAGGTGTGCAGAAATGAAGCATAGAAGGAAGAAAGTCCAAAGCAGAGCTGGAGGCCAGAGGAAGAGGAGGAGGCAGAAGGAGAGAAGAAGAAGAAGAAGAGAGAGTCTTACTGTGAGGAAGTGCTTTGGAGGGTATGTGGGAAGGGGCTGTGGCTCAATGGTAGAACATTTGCTTTGCATGCAAGAAAGTCTTGGGTTCAGTCCCCAGTGTCTCCAACTAAAAGTATCAGGCAGAAGGTGATTGGAAAGTCCTCTGCCTGAGACCCTGGAGAGTTGCTGCTGTCAGAAAAAGACAATACTGACCTTGATAGACCTATTATGTGATGTGTCCCTGTCCTTTCATGTCCTAATACTCAATCGGTCGTCAGCAGGAGGTGGGACAGATAAACAGACTTAAAGAGTGTTGGAATCCTGTTCCATTTGGCAGCACCTTCCCTTCACCTGGGAGTCCTCTGGGCATATAACATCTACCTGTCCAATTTCATATATCATTTTTAAAAAAAAATCATATGAGAAGTTTTGGGATCCAATTTTGGCTGGGAAAAAAAATTGAATATAAAGCAATTAAATGACAGACTTCTGAGATATTCATGTCCCATACAACAGGTATTCAGAGTCATGGTTCTTCTGCTCCTGGAGGTTATGTTGAATGTTTACGTTTAAATCCTTTTGGAAGATTTAGTATTGGAGGTTAGCTACGCTGTGATTTTTTAAAAACTGTGTTTTAAAACTATATGTTGTATATTGCGAGCTTTGAGTGAACACCCATTGTTTGAGAGGCTCCTTACAGCTACATTTGGATTGGCTGCCCTTGCCGAACCAGCCAATCAGGTAACATCAGCTTAAATGATGCCTATGCAAATAGAAGAAGAAGAAGAGATTGGATTTATACCCCGCCCTTCACTGCCCAAAGGCATCTCAGAGCAGCTTACAAACTCCTTTCCCTTCCCCTCCCCACAACAGACACCCCATCAGGTAGGTGGGGCTGCGAGAACTTCTGACAGAAACTGTCCTTGAGAGAACAGCGGTGCCAGAGCTTGTGACTGACCCAAGGTCACATCAGCAGGTGCAAGTGGAGGAGTGGGGAATCAAACCCGGTTCTCCCAGATAAGAGTCTGCGCACTTAACCACTATACCAAACTGGCCCTCCAATAATAAGGGTTCCAAGCACCTATTTTCCTGTTGGCATAATTGTATATTGTGGGTGTGTTTGGGGGCAGGGGCTGTGTATATAGTTGGGGCTCGCTACATGTGTTTTTACTTGTGTTACTAAATAAAGAGCTAAGTCACGATAGCCTCTGGAATCCACTATTTAACACTGGTATAACACCCAACGACCTCTCCCCGGCCGTTGAGGCGACTGAGCCGCGGTGTCACTGCCTGTATAGGTTTATAGTGGTACTGGATTTAAAGTATTTTTACTTGTGTTGTGACTGATCAGTTCTCATTATACCATATATGACCAAGTCACTAAAAATGTTAATCTTTTCAGGGTTTTGGTATATAACTTATGGATGTATGGAAAACAGCTATCCATTATATTCCTTTCCCCAGAAAGTCAGGCCCTAGTATTAGTAAAGTCAAACAGCACACTTCTTTATTTCTCAGAAAGCCCAGCAGGGGGATGAGATGTATTTACACAGGATATTTTGTTTCCTTGCAGAATATAACTTTTTACTTTGCCTTCACATGGGCTGTAGGCTTATCACCCTCAGTTTTACACAGATGTTGTTCAGTATACTAAACACACTTATGATCCCACTCACCAGTAACTGTTTTGTGGCTGACCTTTGGACTTTATCCGTCTGGCCCCTTTGACTCTAACTGGGCACCTTTCCCGCTTTCCAGACTCCTCCAGACCCTTAGCCCTTTCTCTAGCCACCTCTACGAGTTCCTTTGGAGCAATGTATCTGGTGTTTGTGACTACTGAGGTCTTATACAGTACTCTCCTCTTTCCTTTAGAGTTTACTAGTGCAGAGTTTTATTCAGCCCCAGTTTTCTACTCAAACTGATATCAGGCTGTTTCCAGAAAGCCACAGAGGTTTTTGTTCCACCTCAGAGCTATCCAGTTAGCTGACTGCTCTCTGCTAACTTCTCTTCCAACTCCTTCTCCCAAATGTCAGTTGTCTACCATTATCTGTCACTCTCTGAGAATTCTGAGCCAAATGACCCCCTCCCTACTCTGTCATGTGACTCAGCAGCTTCGTTGTTTATCTGCTGTTGTCCATTAACCTTTAATTCTGTCACACGTCCCTCCCTCCTAAAATAATTGTGCAAGGTGAAAGGTTTCAGCCTTTTGCTGAGCAATGGGTACATGTGAGGTACACTTACTTTGTTTCCTACTATTATAATATCATATCATATCATTCCATGAATTAAACACATATTTCCTGCAGGTTTCTTCATGTGCACAAACATTGACAAATAAATTCAGCAATATCAAAATACAAAACATGTTTCAAAACCATGCTTCACTTAGTTTCCTTCTGTTCATATGTGCATTACCATTTTTCGCACAAAACCATTTTTCCACTTTTACATTGTTCTAGAAAATGTGTCAGCAATCAGATTTTGCTTCCCTGGTATGTGTTGGATGTCAAAATTGTAATCCTGGAGTTGTAAATTCCATCTAATCAGTTTGCTGTTTGTGTTCTTTACTTGGTTTTAACCATTTCAGTGGGGAGTGGTCTGTACACAAAATAAATGTTCTCCCCCATAGGTACGGTTTCAGCTTATCTATGCCCCACACAATTGCTAAACACTCTCAATCACTGAGAGGTTCTGGGGGCCTCCTTTGTCACCAGGAAGTCCCAGTCCCGGTAGCTGTGGTCATCCTGGGCGGCCCTGGGAGCTGGGGGCCAGAAAGAGAGTTCTGGTTGGAGAGAACCAGATAGACAGGGGATGAGGTTTAGACTGCACCTTGGTTGTCCCTCTGCCTGCTTGGTGTCGGCCTTCAAGGAGTGGGGCTTTATCTCTCTCTCTTCCCTTCAGTGGCAGCTCTCCACCTCCAGCCTCAGCTCCACTGCTTTCTCCCCGTCCTCTTCTCCCGTGCCACCTTTTATTACCCGCCTGCTCACAGCACCAATCCTAGGCCGTGGCCACCTCCCTTCTTCTCTGGCCCTGCCCCCCGCTTAATAGCCCAGGATTCCAACTTAGCGACCCAGGCGTGGTCGGGCTTCAGGTAGGCCCCCCTGGAGCCGATCGCCCCAGCATGAGCATGTGTGCGGCACCTGCCACCCAAGCGGCCAGCACCTTGACTGGTTGAGCCACTTCTCTCTTCCTGGGTGGTGTGCCTGGCCACATCATCCCCACCACGTGGCCCTCGGAGGTGCAGCTGAGTGTGGCCAAGAAGCATCTTATCCAGCGGTGCTCCTTTCGTGGTGGGCTTGGGCCTCTGTTGCCCCTTGTCATCCCGCCATGACCCGGGCTTCACTGTCTTGCAGGTGAGCGGGGCAGCTCCGTGGGTGATGGAGGTGGCCCCCAACCCTCCGGGGGGGCGGGACTCGGCCCGGGATGATAGGGATGGGACAGAGGTTCTCTCTCTAAAATATTTCTACCTAAATATAGAATGGGATGGTGTTGTCCCTCCTCTCCTCTCTGATTTAAGATTGCACCTATTCCAACATTAGATGCATTGGTGAATATGGTGAACTCTTTAGTAAAGTCGGGAGTGGTTCTGTTATCAGCACAGCTTTTAGATGTTCAAATGCCTTTTGGCATTCTTCATTCCACATCAATAAATCAGGGTATTTCTTTTTGGTGTACTCACATAGGGATGCAGCAATTGTGCTAAACTCAAAATCTCCTGTAATATCCCACAACTCCTAAAGATGCTCTTATCTGATCTTAGTTTGGGGTCTTGGCCACTCTTGGATAACTTGCACCTTTCCCCAGTCTGCTTTGATCTTACTTCCACCTAGCATATGCCCCAAATACTTTACCTCCTGCATGGTTAGTTGACACTTGGATGCTTTCACGGTGAGATCAGCATCTTTGATTCTTTGAAAGACAATTGCTAGGTGTTGTAAATGTTCTTTCCAGGGGTCACTGTAAATAGCAATGTCGTCAATATATGCTAAAGCAAATTCTTTCAGTCCCACTAGCATTTTATCGATCAACCTTTGGAACATGGTGGATGCATTCCGTAAACCAAAAGCAAGTACTGTAAATTCAAAGAGTCTTTTGCTGATCTTTGGGGTCCATTGCCAGTGTTTGTTTGTTTGTTTGTTTGTTTGTTTGTTTGTTTGTGGGGGGAGTTCTCTTGGTCAACTCTCTCCACTCCATGCATAATTTTATAAACTCGATCTCATCAAATCTCGGAAGCTAAGCAGGGTTGACTGTGGTTAGTACTGTGCTTAGATGGTGGTTAGAAAGATGGGAGACCTCTTTGGAATTTCAAGTTGGGAGGACAGAGGCAGGCTGCACCTCTCTGAATATCCTCCAGGTCCCTGGTTAGAGGATCAGTCACCAGAGGTCACCAAAGACTTCTAGGTGCAGTCACACACACGTGCATGCACACCCACACACACTGCCAAAAAATACAAAAAAAGAGAGAGGAATATTTTTTAAAACAATGGATAGCCCTTCTGGATGATCTATGGAGGTGTCCCAATTACAGAAGACTGTGCTGATCTGACGGCTTGCTTACTGGTTACATTGTGACCCCTTAAAAAGCTGACCGTGTGTCTGTCTGGTGCCTGCTGGATTAATCTGGGTTGTTGCCAATTTCTCCTCACCCATATTATAGCTCAATGAATGAGCATATGGGATAAATATACAGGGGGAAAAAGTAGCTTTTTTGAGCCTTGAAAACACAATCCACATCTTAAGAAATCAATTTGTAAGTACAATAATGTGCAAGCATATTCCCTGGCAATGCCTACAAGTGCAATGTGCCAATGTCCCTTGGGTCTTTGACATTAGATACTATTTCCTCTACACTTTGAGAGTTTTCTGCATCGGCCAGAGAGAGCACCTTGCTCCTGACCACTGGAAAACAACTTAGGGAAGTGGTAGAAACTTTCATCATAATGTGAAGTCTGTGCCCCACCCTTGCTGACCCAAGCTACAGCATCTCTCCGACATTCTTTGTCCAGTATAGTCATTCAGTGCAGAGGAACAAATTGCCCAAAGAAGAGGAAGCATCTGGGATCCTGAAATTATGAAGGGGAACCATCACAAAACCACTGATATCTGGCCCTCATTGTTTGTTTGATTATTTTGCAATCCAAAGAAGGTAAGCCATTCCTTACATAGTTTTTCTTCTTGATCTGTCTCCCATTTTGATGCTGTAGGGTTGCCAGGTTCCTCCTGCCCACTGGTGGGCAATGGGGCTTATGGTTGTCTGATTCATGTTGGGAAATTCTTGGAGATTTAGGGAAGGAGCCTGGGGAGGACAGGGACCTCTGTGGGAGATAATGCCCTAGAATACACCATCCAAAGTATCCATTTTCTCCAGATCTCTGTAGTGTGAAGATGTGTTGTAATTCCACCTGGAGGCTGGCATCCCTTGACTCACATCTCTGTGTCTGTCATGTCCATACGCTCCAGCTAGTGACAATGAGGACCATGCTTTCTTAAGATTTGTTGGCATGTATCCAACAGTGCAGTTCTTCTGAAAGAGTGGTATTTTTGTTTGTGGAGCAGGAGACCTCAATTTCTGCTAATTCCCACTCCAACTGGAAACCCACACTTTACGTCTCTATTGTTCCTAAGGGTCAGCTAACCTTTAGAAACAAATTCGGGGCCTAGAATACACCTCGGGGCTTTGGTGGGTTGCTGCTGGGAGCAGAACTGAGGAAGTCCTGCTGCACAAAGACTATGGAGAGTTGCACCCCGTTCTCAGTTTGTCAGGGGTGATTAACACACAGCCTGAGTGGTGTTTGAGCCAGGCGGCTCAGACATAACCAGTCAGTTAGAACTCTCTGCTAATACATGCAGAAGGGAAGTAAAAACTGATTTCATTGGAAATCTTTTACTTAGGGAGGGACCTTTGACCGTGAGAACACACGTGGTGGCTTGCTGGTGGAACACCAGTTGGTTTTGTGCCAATGGTGTATCATTATCTCTCCGAGACCTAAGCCTGAATGCAGTGGCACCATTAAGACCAACAATGTTTAATTCTGGATATCAGATTCTATATGCATGCACATCTGAAGTGTGGATGCACATGAAAGCTTATGCCCAGAATTATCTTTGTTGGTCTTAAAGGTGCCATTGGACTCAGACTTCATTCTGTCACTTTAGACCAACATGGCTACGCACTTGAATCTCTCTGAGACCGGGTCCTCAGCTTATTCACACAGGCCATCAATTTATTACCCAAATTTGGAAGCCCTTTATATCCCCATTCAATGTAAAATGACAGTTTGTTGTACTGCAGTTGTTTTTGTGTATTTAATAAAATTTATTCTTTGCCCTCTTCTGATTATTTTATGTCAGACCTCATTTCTTCATATTTCCTTTGCAGGACGAGCCATTGCATTTCTTGCCCAGCCCTCAGCTGGTGATCTTAGAGTCTCCCCAGAAGGAGTAAGTTTTCTCTGTTAAGCGTCTCGCAGTGCAATGCAGAATCAAACCCTTCTCAGTCAAATGAAGTCAACGGGCTTAGAAGGATATAACCTGCCTAGTGCTGTGCTGTCACTTAGGCTTGTTGGATATTCTTTGGCCGCTAAGATCTGGTGGTAGATTCTAGAATGTTAAACAAGCTCGCGGGTCCCGCAGTTAGCTGGGGGTTCGCCACAGGTTGAGGAAGGGTTTAGAGTTCCACCATATGCCTCAGGAGTAGAGCGACCCTTTGGGGATACAGCACCCACTCCAGGGAACCGCTCTAGCTGGAAGTTCAGGCTTGCCAGACCCTTACTTTCTCTCTTGCATGCTCGGTCTGTCTTCTGGCTGTAACACACCCCAGCTTATTCCTCCTTCTGGGCTCTGGTGTTCTCTCTTCTTTTATTCCCTTCACCAACCTGTGTCACACCCCATATTCTGCCCCCATGTTTCTGTGTGGACCATCGCCTCATATATTGCGATCCCCCACCCTGGGTTAGCTCAACGTGGGGTGGAGCCTCTCCTGGGCCCTGCCCCGTGGGCTGTCCCACCAGCTTCCCCAACCCCAGGGTGCGGTTGAGTGTCTCAGCACACCAGCTCCCGAGTGCAGCTTCCTCCCCACCCCATGCCTTGGTTCCCCGAGTCCCAGGATTGGGTCGACACTGGGGCCCCCGCAGGTGGGATCGGGCATGTCAAGGTGGCACCGTCTTCATCCTTCTTTCTGGTGATGACTGTGGCACCAGGTCCATTCGCCTCTGGCTCCATTCGGCATGTATTGATCTTGTTCGGGCAGCCCCCTCGGCCTGGCACCTTCTTCCTTTTCCCTGGGGTCTCCCTGTTGGTTGCCACATTCTCCCGGCCATGGTATTTGCATTGGAGGGCCTGGGAGGGTGGAGGGCTGCTGTTTCCCCAGGTGTCCTGTGTCTCAGGTGTTCCTTGCCTGGTCTGGACCCTTGGGAGAGGGGTCTCCGAGTCCTGTGCCAGGACACTAGAAGTTGACATATAATCGTGTAAACTCCATGAAGGTGAGGGAGTTCCATTCTATAGAGTTTAGGATTGCCAGTTCTGGGGTGAGAAATTCTTGGCAATTAAGGGGGTGGGGCCTGTGAAGGGTGAGGTTTGGAGAGAAGAAGGACCTCCAAGGATATATAATGCTATGTAGTTGACCCTCCAAGCAGCCATGTTCTGCCAGGGAACTGATCTCTGTCAACTGGAGATCAGTTGTAATTCTGGGAGGTCTCCAAGATTCAACTCCATCAGTCCAACCCTAAAGTTATTGCTAAACACAATGCCTTCCAGAGTGATAATTCCACAGGAGTAGCTATTTCAGTCTGCTCCCACAAAACAAACAGGAGAAGTCACATCTCACAATGCTTATTAAGTCTGCAGATGATACTAAATTGGGAGGGGTAGCAAATATGGTAGAATACAGAGTGAGGAGACAGGATGATCTTGAGAGGCTGGAAAACTGGGCTAAAACAAATAAAATGAATTTCAGTGGGGATAAACATAAAGTTCTGCACTGAGGTAGGAAAAATCAAATGCATAATTATAGGATGTGGGAGACTTGTCTTGGCAGTGTTGTTGTTCAGTCGCACAGTCGAGTCCGACTCTTCGCGACCCCATGGACCAGATTACGCCAGGCCCTCCTGTCTTCCACTGTCCACTGAAGTTTGCTCAATTTCATGTTCGTTGCATCGATGACAATGTCTAACCATCTCATCCTTTGCCGTCCCCTTCTTCTTTGACCTTCAATCTTTCCCAGCATCAGGGTCTTCTCCAGTGAATGCTCCCTTCTCATTTGGTGGCCAAAGTATTTGAGCTTCAGCTTCAGGATCTGGCCTTCCAGGGAACACTCAGGGTTGATTTCTTTTAGGATTGACTGATTTGATCTCCTTGCAGTTCAAGGGACTCTCAAGAGTCTTCTCCAGCACCATAGTTCAAAAGAATCTATTCTTCAGCAGTCTTGGCAGTAGTATGGGCGGAAAGGATCTAGGAGTCTTAATAGACCATACATAGAACATGAGTCAGCAGTGTGATGTGATAGCTAAAACAGAGGCTAGGTGGCCATCTGTCAGCAGTGCTGATTGTGTGAACTTAGGCAGATCATGAGAGGGAGGGCAGGAAGGGTTGCCTCACTGCTTAGTTCTTGCAACCCTTTCTTACACACCCAGGGAAATGCTGATCACCACTTTGGGGGTCAGGAGGCCATTTTTCCCCAGGCCAGTTTGGATGGAGATCCTGGAGGGATTTTTTTAATCTGCTGGGTGTGTAACAGTGGTCACTGGGGGTGTGGAAGGGAGATATTTGTGAATTTCCTGCATTGTGCAGTGGGGCGGTCTAGATGACCCTGGAGTTCCCTTCCAACTCTATTATTTTAATGTACTTCCTGCACTTTATGGTATTCTGAATGTGTTACTTCTTTATACATAATATCTCTATATATAGAAGAAAGTCCCTTTACCCTAAAAGAAGGATTTTTTTATTTTTTAAAAAATGTTTTATTAGGATATACAATTCTTCACAATTTGGTCCAAATAATATACATCATATCCTTTTTCCAAAACTCCTCTTCCCCCCCTGTTGGCTCCCAGCATTGTTTCCACCATTTAAACAAAACATAATACATGTTAAATCCTTGTTATCATGCAAATTCTACAGGTAACCCAATTTACTTATTTATGACTACTATTAACACTTATTAACTGTATACAATTGTTACATCATTAGTAGTTTCCCAAACTAAAAATACTATCCTTCATTTCCTAGTGCTTCTGTATATGTTCTTTGAAGTCACTCCAGTCTGCCAAAAAGGTTTCTGCTTCTAAGTTGTTGAGTTTTCTTGTCCATTTGTCCATTTCTGCCATAAATAGCAGTTTTCTCAACCAGTCCCAGAGATCAGAAATCTTTTCATTTTTCCAGTTTTGAGCATAAATCATTCTAGCAGTTGTTACCATGTACCATATCAATGTTCTTTTACTCATGTTTATTTCTTCTAATTTAAGACCTAAAAGAAACATCTCACTAAGAAGGAATTTTTAGAAATTCGACCCCTAAGAGGATCAAAAGGGGTAAAATGTGCTCCCGCCATTGCTTCCTATGTGGCTGCCAGGCTGCTGCCTCTTTGCACCTTCCCCACTCTCTGATTGGTTAGCTGCAGAGCTCAGTGTATTGAGGTTAAAAAAAAGCAGTTACAGGAGACTGCAACAAGCTAATGACAACTGAGGAAACCAGGAGTGGCCAACCTCTGTGAGGTGCAGCAGTGCTGCTGGCCCAGCCTCCTCAGTGGCTTCAAACATGCTCCCCCCACTTCCTATACCTGATAGGTGGCTGTCTGTCAGGTGCAGCAGTGGGTGCAGGGTGCTTAATGCCATCAGGGAACCTGCCCCAGCAGTAACTTCTTAGTGATTCTGCTGGCCCAGACTCCACAATGGCTTGCAATACCCCTCCCTCTCCCCCTCCTACACTGGACAGACAGCTGCCTATCAGGTGTAGGAGAGGGAATGAGATGCTTAGAGCTGTCAGGGAGGCTTGCTCAGCAGGATTGCTTTAGTGCTGATGCTGGCCCAGCCTCCCTGATGCCTTTAAACACAACCCCCCCCTTTACACCAGACAGGTGGGTATTTGTCAAGTCTGGGAGAAGGGCCAGGGTACTTTAATCCATCAGGGAAGTTGACCCAGCAGTGTCACCTTAGCAATGCTGCTGGCCCAGCCACCCCAATGGCTTTAGCCACACTCCCACTTACTATGGAAATATACTCCAAACTTGTAGAAAAGTGGTGTAGTGTATTAAGTTATTTAACTTCTCACAATGTGGTTTCTAAAATTGGTTCATATGAACTTGCTTAATACCTGATTGTTCAAATGTTGTTTTGAATATCTAGTTATGTCCCACTTCCTAAATATAACCTAGATGAGAAGCATTTTTGTATTTTGCCCTGCACTCTTCCCCAAAAAAATTCAATGTCCAGGCCAAACCCCTACACCAAGAAACCCAAAAATAAGGGGAGTGCATTCCTACCATGACATAAACCCCCACTCTGAAGAGATTTCTGAGAAACATGACCCCTAAGGGGGTAAAAAATGGGCAAAATGTGTCCCCCCAATTGTTTGCCATGTGCCTGGCAGGCTGCTGCCTCCTTGCAGCCCCCGATTGATCAGCTGTGAAGAAGAAGGAGGAGGAGGAGGAGGAGGAGGAAATTGGATTTATACCCCATCCTTCACTCGAGTCTCAGAGCAGTTTACAAACTCCTTTCCCTTCCCCTCCCCACAACAGATAGCCTGTGAGGTAGGTGGGGATGAGAGAGATTTTTCAAGAACTGCCCTTTCAAGGACAGCTCTTGTCAGAACTATGGCTTGCCCAAGGTCATCCAGTAGCTACAAGTGGAGGAGCAGGGAATCAAACCCAGTTCTCCAAGATTAGAGTCCACACACTTAACCACTACACCAAATTGTCTCAGAGTTCTGAGGTAAAACCTGCTTCACCCACCTTCCTCTGATTGTTCAGCTGTGGATCTCAATGTTCTGAGGTAAAAACAGCCCACAAGCTTCTCCTCAAAGTGGGGGCTCCAGTGATGCTGCTTCAGAACCTCAACCCACCCAAACTCTGAAATGGCACCGGACTGCAAGTGAAGGCCCTGCACAGGAACATCCTCAAGGTCACACTGCTCACTGGCAGTGCTCAGGGAGAGTCAGTGTTCATACTACACATATCACTCATACCATCAGAAAACCCCTTTGAGTTCAAGAGGCTGCAGTTCCTCTTCAAGGTCTGCTTTGCTATGACCATCAACAAGTCCCAAGGCCAGATACTGAAGATGACAGGAATTGACTCAACAGATGATTGCTTCTCACATGGACTAGATGCCAGAGCATCAACACAAATGTAGACACATTGCTGCATGTCGCTGGGCCTCCATTTATTTTGGGGTAGGTTCCCCCTGCTGGCCAGCTGATCGGTGGTGGGGCAGTGGGGCTTGGCAGTTGGAGACCCTCACCTCCACTGGGGGGGTCTGGTAACTGTTGCCAGGGTCACTGCCTTTTACTCTTGGGTAGCTCCAAAACAGGAGTGCCCTACTTTCTAACCTGAACCAAAGTCCACAAAAGCCAGGCACTCTCAGATTGAACCACAGAGTCAGGCTGCAAATGGTCTGCAAAGGGGATTTCATATTCAGGTTTCATAAGGTGACCTCAGAGCAAGCCTTCAGTTGTCCCCCTCCACCCAGCAGAGATTATGCTTATGGAATGACAATGGATTCTACCAGGTAAAGTATATCCACATTTCTAAATGTCTGTTTAGAGGCCATCTGGCAGTTAACTCTGTCTCCAGTAATTCTTTGTCTGAATTCTTTGTCTTTCTTGCTCTGTCCCTCAAGATACTGGGATAAACCAATCAATTCATTCAAATGTTTAATAAATCCGTCCTGACACTAATCAGGGACGTCTCCCACCTTTTGTCCACCCTGGCCAGGACCATTAGTAAGTCAGTTAATCCATTTAACTAGCTACCCAACACCTGGCTTCTATTGTTAAATCCAGACCCTGCCTCTCTGGAAGCTCATTGGTCATACCTAGGGTCTGCCCCTACTGGCATCACACACCCTGGGACTCAGGTAATCTGTTGTTCTCACCTGAGACCAGCCCCCAGGGCTGCCCATTGGTCTGCATTCTTTGCCAGTGCCTGTATCCCAGCACACACATGGCCTTAGACTGTGTGTTTTCTGCCATGATCCAAGATGGCAGGCCACCCCTGAACTCTCTGAGTTTAGGCCAGAATCCATGGACCTCTGCACATCTGGACAGGTTGTATCACCCCTCTATAACCCATCAATCACCTCTGCTTCCTTAGTGCTATACTGTGTGAATATTGTTTGTATGTTTGAGAATATTTAGTAAAGAAACCATTACTTTAGCCACCCAGTTTCTGTGTCTGTTCCTGGGTGCTTGGGAATCCTAACTCTGGTATACACAGGTCAGATCCTATAGATAAGCCAATTGCATATTAATAATTGTAATTTCCCATCTTTATTAAATAATAGAGCAATTTGGCTAACAAAATGGTGGAGAATGCACAGCAGACCCTCCATGTCAAGACACATGTTTTTCAGGCAGGCAGACGTAGGAGGACATTTTCCCAGGAACACCCAGCTTAGGTTTGTGTGATTGGTTTCTGTATGCATGTGTGGCTCTATTCTGGGTTGGCTATTCCCTTTTCACCCCCTCCTATGGCCCTTCCTGGGTCAACTCTTGGGCTATCTAGGGTGGGATCTGAATTAAATCAATGTAGGGTGCTAGTTTTACACCACAATCCCCATGCCATTTTTCTTTCCCGCCCAAGTAATGAAGTATAACACCTGATGGAGCCTTGCTCGGTGAAGAGCCACGGCCCTGTATCTCTTCCTCTTTCGGGAAGCCATTTTGCTTTGCCTCATGGCCAGAGTGTAATTAAGTGCAAGTCTGGAGGTTATCTCATTGGGACATATTGTCACCAAACTCTGCTGGTTTGGGGTACTCCAGGGAGGGCAAAGAAGTCCAAAATCCTGCGGGTTTAAAGGTGCTCCGCACCAGAGTGTAGGAAGCTCAAAACCTGAGCTGGTTGTGTGTGGTTCCCCGGTCAGAGCCGAGAGCTCAAAACCCACTGAAAATGGGTTCTATAGGTTCTCCCGTTAGGGAATAGAGCAGCTGATCACTCTCATTCCCAAAACCGAATAGGCTAGGTGTGCCCTTTCAAGGACTGAAAGGTCAGTCCAGGAATGGGGAGTAAAGAAATTCCCTGTCCACGCGCAGGTCTAGGCTCAAAGCCCAGACAGGCACCCTAGATTTAAAAAGGTTTCCTCAAAGTAAATAGGAAACTAGCCACCATGTTCCGCATGAAAAGTAACGTGCCCCGTTTAGAGAAGTGGCTAGTGAAGAAGGGCAATTGCCCTTGGAAGCAGAATTCCTTCCTTTTTTGTCAGTGTAGTTTGAGAGAGGGAGCAAAATTCCTTCCTCTTTGGTAACTGTAGTTCAGGGGAGCAAGCAGAAGTAAATAGTTCCATTTTCAAAGGAAAAATGGTTAGTGAGAAAAGGAACTTCTCCGTGGTTGGAGGGTTCCTTTGAGGAAAAATTGTGTTTGTGTGTGGATAGCTACACACCAGAGGCCCACATGCATTTTGAAGAGTCTTCTCCCTTCTTCTTGGTGGCCCTTGACCGAGATTGGTTTGTTGGTTTGTTAGTTTGTAACATACTTCAGATCCTCAGAATCTGAAGCTAGGGAGACCCTAGGAATCAGGGTCTTTTCCCTTTGGTGGCCACCGGCCAATTTGGTTTGTAACATAAGTTTGCACCTCAGATCTGAGAATCTGAAGTCAGGGAGACCCCAGGAATCAGGGTCTTTTCCCTTTGGTGGCCATTGGCCAATTAGGTTATTGTAATGTAAGTTTCTCCCTCATGGGTCACTGCCTTGTTGTGGCGAGGGGGCTTGCGTGGTTCGATGAGGCTGTGGGCTATGCCATGGAGGGCCACCCAGGATGGACAGGCCACAGCAGAGAACTTAGACCAAGCATAATCCCCTGGAGAAGGAAATGGCAACCCACTCCAGTATCTTTGCCAAGAAAACCCCATGGACAGTAACAAAAGGCTAAAAGATATGATGCCAGAAGATGAGCCCCTCAGGTCGGAAGGTGTCCAATATGCTACTGGGGAAGAGCAGAGGGCATCTCAGGAGTGTATTTGGAACCCATGACAAAGTTTTCTGAAAGCTGAAACATGGAAAATTTGGTCATCCAAGGCAGCATTAACTTTGCGTTATTAGAGAATCACTTTTCTCCTCATTAGCAATAGCGTTGATACAGGACGAGTAGTTCCTCCTGTTCTCCTCAGTGCAAGACACATAAAAGGGGATGATCCTATAGACTCTACCTATTGAACACATGAGTAAAGCTCTTTTAAACAAGATCTCAGGAGTATGCAGTAACCCTTTTGGATATGCTGTGTGTGTGGGGGGCTTAGATTTTCAGATCTGGGTTGGGGGTGCTTCACTGTGATCGCTGGTTTTAGGTTTCAGATCCACGTATGGAGTGGGGAGGATTCCAGTTTCTCATGACTATTATTTTCAATGGGGAACAAATCTGAGGATCTGGAGTGGCTGCTCTTTTAAGATAATGGCACCAAATTTGCAAAGAAGACAATCCCACTATTCTAAAGACCTCCCAAGTCTCAAGCAAATTGGGGTCAGTTCTACAGGCCCCTGAACAAGGTGCCTCCAGCCATCCTAATGGGAGAGGGAAAAGGGCTCCATCCTCACAAAGGAGGAAGGGAAGGAGAAGGAGCCAGCTAGAATCAGAGCTCTGATGGCCCGTGTGACTGGCTTGCACCAGTGGGGAGCCACCCTCCTGGGCCACTGCCTGGGAAATGCAGACAATCAAAGAAAAACAAGTTATCTACTGCTGCTGATGATCATAGTGAACATTCAGAAGTATCCAGGTCCCCCCCCCCAATAATCCCAGATTTGTGTAACCATTCTGGAAAATCACCTTGGGAATTCTGAAAGCACAACCCCAGTATGCTTCATTTAGCATTTAGATGTCTAAGATTGGGCCACATGAGAACCAGGTGCTGAAACATCATCTCAGTAGACACTGGCAATCCTTTGGCCATATCTCCTTCATAACGGGGTTGTGATCAGTGTTAAAAGAAAAATGGTAAAGAGATGAGAGATGATATCTGTCTGTCTGTCTGTCTGTCTATCTATCTCTATCTATCTCTATTTATCCATCTATCCGTCTATCTGTCCGTCTATCTGTCCGTCTATCCGTCCGTCTATCCGTCTGTCTATCCGTCTATCCATCTATCCATCTGTCCATCTATCCATCTATCCATCTATCCATCTATCCATCTATCCATCTATCCATCTATCCATCTATCCATCTATCCATCTATCCATCCATCCATCCATCCATCCATCCATCCATCCATCCATCCATCCATCCATCATCTATCATCTATCATCTATCACAATAATGCTATAATCTGTGAATAAAAAGCCACTGCATGGCTCTGTGTATTGACCCTGGACTTCCCTGGTGGTCTCCTGTCTAAGTACTAACCAGGGCTGACCTTGCTTGGTTTCCAAGATCTGAAGAGGTCAGTCTAGTGTGGGTCATCCAAGTCAGGGTACATCTATGTTAATGCTATATATAAAGAGTAGTTAATGGTCTTTTCCAGTATGTTAATGTCATGCCTCAATGTGCACAGGTGAATTATTAATACTTTCAATAAATTAAACTGTTGCTTTCTACCTAGCTTGCTATACTTTTTTAGGCTGTTTTTGGAAAAGAGAGTCATGAATAAAAGTGGTCTTGCCGCAGTGGCAAAGCATCTGCTTTGCATGCAGGAGGTCTCAGTTTCAATCCCTGGCATCACACATTAACATGTGCAGATAGCAGTCATGGTAGAAAGTGCCATCAAGTCGCAGCCAATGTATGGCATCCCCATTGGGTTTTCAAGGCAAAAGCCATCCAGAGGTGTTTTGCCATTGCCTGCCTTTGCTTAGTAGCCCCGGACTTCCTTGGTGATCTCCCATCCGATGATTATCCAGGGCCAGCCTGTCATGGGGACGGTGGACTATAAATCTAAATAAATAAATAAACTTCCAAGCTCTGATGAGACTGAGTTAGCACAATCCTTCCAGGTCAGGATATTCAGGTAGTAGGTGATGTGAAAAAGCTCTGATGGAAACCTGCTGCTCTTCAGATCAGACAAGATTGACCTTGATGGACCCATAGTTTCCCTGAGTATAAAGCAGCTTCAGTTTTGGTATATAAAAGTATAAAGAAGCTTGCTTTTCAGCCTCAATAAGTGGATCTATATTGCCCAAATGCTATCGACTGGAAATCCAAAGAAATAAAACTGGGAAATAAAGAGAGGATTGAAGCCAACATCCGAATATTTTCCAGTGTGAAAATGAGTTGAAAATCTTCAACAAGCACGGATATCCTGGGCCCAGTGAAGGGCCTGAGACTGGAATTCATTCCACTTGATTCAAATCTCCGAATAGCTGCGCTGCACCCGAACACCCTCCAAGTGAGGAATGAATCATCTATCCTTATGAGATCATAATAGAGACCTGCTGGGTCAAGCTAAATTTCCATCAATCCAACTTCCTCTTGTAGTGCAGTGGTTAGGAGCAGGGCTATTTTTGGGCAGGAACACACAGGAACGGAGTTCCGGTTGGCTCCCAAGTAGGCCACGCCCAGCAGGAACTCATTAGCATAATAGGCCACATCCAACAGCAGAAACTCATTAGGATTGGCTACATTAGGGGTGTGTGGCCTAACATGCAAAAGGACCTCCTGCTACAACAAATAAGGTAAACAGAATAAAAAGGTTGGTGTGGCTGGATGACCACACTTCTGTTAGCATAGGGGTGTGGCCAGAAGAGCTGGCAATATAGAGGGAACATTGTCAGAACAACATCTGGAACTGGGCTGTTGGTGGAGGCCAGAAGATCCTTTGATCCCATCTGGGGACCAACAACTTAATGCGAGCACCAATATTTTAATTGTGGATGGAAATTTTATCTTGGTTTTAGTTGTTTGTATAGCATATGCCTCTTGTTAGCCTCCCTGAGCCTACGGGGAAGGTGGGATATAAATGTGATAAATAAATAAATAAATAATACTGTAATGAGATGTGCGGCTGGGGTGTGGCCTAATATACTAATGAGTTTCTGCTGCTGGCTGTGGCCTATTATGCTGATGAGTTCCTGCTGGGCTTTTTCTAAAAAAAGAGCCCTGGAGCGAGGACTCTAATCTGGGAGAACTGGGTTTGATTCCCCACTCCTTCACATGCAGCTTCTGGTGTGACCTTGGTCCAGTAAGACACAGGGAGGGGAATGTAAACTTGACCCAAAAACTGGAATCAAGAACCACAAGGGTAAGAAAGAAGTCTTGATAAAGGGCCAATATTAAAAACTACAAAATACATGTATTTATTAGAAAGACAGTTAAAAACATAAAAGGGCCCAATGAAAGCCTCATTAAAAAGTTCAAGTGGCCTAAACACACAGGCCAATACACATGACCTGATGCGTTTCCAGCCTTGTGACCTTGGGTCAGTCATAAGTTCTCTCAGAGCTGTTCTCTCAAGGACAGTTCTTCAAAGAGCTCTTTCAGCCCCACCTACCTCACAGGAAGTCTGTTGTGGGGAGGGGGAAGGAAAGGAGATTATAAGCTACTCTGAGACCTCTTTGGGTAGTGGTGGGGTATAAATCCAATCTCCTCCTCCTCCTCCTTCAACCAGATACCCATAGCAAGGTGAGCAGTCAATAAACCTGCCTTGCTGTTGACCTCAGCAATGGCAATTAATTGATGACAGAAAGTGTTGGGGGGCGGTGGACAGGCAGAAATACAAAGTTCCAGAACAACATATGGAACAGAAGTCCATCAGTGGCTATTAGCCACAGGCTATAGATGGGAACTCTCAGTCTGGGGCAGGTGATGCCCTCTATTCTTGGTGCTGGAGGGGGCAGCAATGGGAGGGCTTCTAGTGTCCTGGCCCCACTGCTGGACCTCCTGATGGCACCTGGTATATTTTGGCCGCTGTGTGACAGAGTGTTGGACTAGATGGGCCATTGGCCTGATTCAACATTGGCTTCTCTTATGTAACCTGGAAACCGTCCTCCTATTCCAAATCTCTAGTGAGGCTAAATTAAGAAATATTTGTAAAAAAATTGATAGCCCTTCTGGGTGATCTATGGAGGAGTCTGGAGCCATCCTTCCTGAGCTAAGACAAAAATGTGTGAGCTGGAGGCTAAAAAGACTGGGCTAGCTCACACCAACTCAGCTTAGAGGGAACACTGGTCACCATGACTTCCAGGTGCAGACACACACACGTGCATGTACACACACACACACAACCAAAAATACAAAAAGAAAAGAAATACATTTTTAAAAATGGATAGCCCTTCTGGATGATCTGTGGAGGGGTCCCAATTGTAGAGGAGCATGCGCTCTGAGGTCTTGCTTACTGGTTACATTGTGACCCCTTACAGAGTGGACCATGTGTCTGTCTGGTGCCTGCCACATTAATCTGGGTTGTCGCCAATTTGCCCCCCCCAGCCGGAATGAAGAGACAGCAACTTTATTAGCTATCGACAACAAATAAAACAACGGCAATGGCCAAATGCTGTGCAGAATAGTCAAGGCCATGGGTCTGAAGAGCCGTCCCTTGCCATTTGAAATAGGGCGAGCACCCATTCCCGAGTGGGAGCCAACAGGCTATGGCTTCCTGTCAAGTTCAGGCTGCGGCCTACCTGTCTTAGCTTCCATATCCTTCCGTTTCCCTTTCCCCTTCCCTTTGCTTCCCATCAGTGGCAGATTAACCATTAAGCAGACTAAGCACGTGCTTAGGGCACCAGGGCCAAAGGGTTAGGCACCACAAAGTTGGGAAAAGGTTGAAAAGAAAAGAAAAAGAATGAAGATTTGTAAAAAAAGAAATTGGTAAAACTAGAACTTCCTGTAGCCAAAGCTTGGCTTAGTTTGTACAGTATATTGTGTCATCATAGGAATAAATGTTTGTATTGCTGCAACCTGCACTGTATATCTGGTCAGACAGGTCAACAACTAAAATGGACGGGGTCAGTGTGGAAAGGAGGGGGGCACCAAGATTGGTCAGTGCTTTGGGCACCAGTGAGCCTTCATCCACCGCTGCTTGCCATGTAGAATTCCTGGGGCTTGTGGGGGGAGGAGTTATCAGAGTGCATGGGGTTAGTAGCCATAACCATTTCTCAAGTGTGCCCTGGGAGTCGGTTCACATGAGACTGACCTTGGAGAAGCCTTTGTGCCTGGCTAGAACAGATAGGGCACCATATCTCTGTCTGTGTCGCCGCAGTAATGCTAGGGGGTAGGTGTGACGTATGGGTGTGAGGAAGTGTATGCTTTGCCAGGGCTCTTTTTGTAGCAGGAATTCCTTTGCGTATTAGGTGACACACCCCGAATGTAGCCAATCCTCTAAGAGCTTACAGTAGCCCCTGTAAGAAGAGCTCTGTAAGCTCTTGGAGGATTGGCTACATTAGGGGGTGTCGCCTAATATGCAAAGGAGTTCCTGCTACAAAAGAGCCCTGACACAGCATCCTTTGCCCTAACAGCCACGAGTGAATTTCTGCAGAAAGAATTAATTTCCTGCACAAACAGGAACCTAGTTCTGTTATCATTCAGGCAAAATGCTTCTAAATTATTACAGAGAGAGATAGAGAGATTCCGAGGCAGGCTAATCTTGTCACCTTCTTTTTTTCCGGCACTGCATGCAACTGCATAAGCGTCCCCTCATCCACCCATGTGTAGGACTCGCTAAATATCCTCTTACTTGGTTCTCTGCTGACCAATCAGTCTTGCATTTATTGGTTTGGATGGAGCAATGAATGAGGAGAAGGAGATGGCGCATGGGGATCCTCTCCCCTTTCTGCTTCCCACAGCAGCCCTTTGTGTGGCACAAAACACTCTCAGATGCAAAATGTCCTCTGGCCTATGTTCCTTCCGTAAAACAGTCGGAATTGGATGCATTTGCCCCTTGGAACTTGTGCCCATAACCAGGGCTATTTTTGTAGAAAAGGCCAGCAGGAACTCATTAGCATAATAGGCCACACCCAACAGCAGGAACTCATTAGCATATTAGGCCACACCCCTGACAGCACAGCTCTTTAGCATATTAGGCAACACCCCCATGTTACCAGAAGTATGGTCATCCAGCCACACCCACCTTTTGCTTCTTATTCTGTTTACCTTGTTTGTTGTCAAAACCCAGGGCTTTTTTTGGAGCAGGAACTCCTTTGCATATTAGGCCACCCCCCAAATGTAGCCAATCCTAATGAGTTTCTGCTGTTGGGTGTGACCTATTATGCTAATGAGCTCCTGCTGGGCGTGGCCAACTCGGGAGCCAGCCGGAACTCCGTTCCTGTGCGTTCCTGCCCCAAAATAGCCCTGCCCATAACGTTTCAGTTAAATCCTAGATTGCCATCCCAACATTACTTCCAGCTCTGTAATGGAAGTGACGTCACCGCTTTGGGCAGAACAGTCCGTTTGGTGCAGTGGTCAAGTGCGCGGACTCTAATCTGGGAGAACCGGGTTTGATTCCCCACTCCTCCACTTGCACCTGCTGATGTGACCTTGTGTTATTTATTGGGACCGAAACATTGCAGGACCGTGCAGCCAGAGACAGGGTGAGCTTGGAGCCGAATAGCAATAGACCAACAGGATTCTGGCAGTAACCAATTAAGATGTAAAGTTTTGTAAACAGCCTATCATTGGGAGTGGGGTGTGTTGCGGTGTGGCCACTACTGCATGCAATATAACTGAGCTGAGGCCCTGGTCTACAGTCTTGTTCTGGCTGAAATCACTGAGTAAAGCAGAGCTGATCACTAGACTGGGAGTCTGTTCATCCATGGAACCCACTATTTAACACCCTGGGAAAGCCATAGTTCAGTCAGAGCTGTTCTCTCAAGGACAGTGCTGCAAAGAGCTCTCTCAGCCCCACCTACCTCACAGGGTGTCTGTTGTGAGGAAGGGAAGTGAAAGGAGGTTGTAAGCCGCTCTGAGATTCCTTTGGGTAGTGAAGGGCGGGTTATCGATCCAATCTCCTCTTCCTCCTCCTCTTCTTCTCCTTCTCCTTCTAGTATCCCAACTGATTTTGTTGTTTCATCCCAGTTTTACTTCCATTGTACGTTAGATGCCATATATAAGCAATTGAAACAAAAATTCATTCATTTATTACGGGTCTATATGACCGAAGTCTTGACCAGAAGAAAAGGGGTAAAATTAGTGCATAAAATATAACATAAAATATAGTAAGAGCATAGTCACAATCAATAAACATCAATAAAACCCAGGCAGTGGCCCGGAAGTTAAAATTTGCCTAGCTGCACTTGGGCTGGGGCCAACTAACTAAAATCATCTGAAGGTTGAAGATCAATAAAGGTATTATCAGGGTTGATAGAATTTTCAATGTTTCTTGAGAGCAGCAACCTTTGCCAGGAACCACACCACATTGGCTGGAAACAAAAATATAATATTAAGATGACCAAAAAAAATGCAGGGAAGTAGAAAATAATATGAAAACACATAATTGGACCGAAACACGTTTTCTGCAGGTGAAAAGGGAAGGAGCCATGCCGTCTGACTACACAAACAGGTTATGCTCGGGATGTTCACAACTGCACATGTAGTGTAGTCAGGAGTGGAAATGGGCGAGACTGAGTGAAAAAGCTGTCTGGATCCAACTCTCACACAAATTTTTTTAACTTCATTTTAATTATATTTGCTTCAGTTGTTTCCCACCTTTCTTTCAATAGTGGTTACAGTGGGAGAAGGTGGATGGAGGTCTGAGGCAACTGTACTCTGTGCCAAGGTGTGTGGGGGGAGGCTGTGGCACAGTGGCAGAACATCTGCTTGGCATGCAGAAGGTCCAAGGTTCAATTCCTGGTATCTCCAGTCCAAAGGACCAGGCAGTAGGTGATGTGAAAGACCCCTGCCTGAGACCCTGGAGGGCCACTGCCAGTCTGCGTAGAAAATATTGACATTAGTAGAACAATTGGCTGAGCAGTTGGGTTGGAACGGATAAAAGGAAGCACTTCTTCACCCAAAGAATGATTAACATGTGGAATTCACTGCCACAGGAGGTGGTGATGGCTACAAGCATGGGTGGTTTCAAGAGGGAACTGGATAAGCATCTGGAGCAGAGGTCTATCAGTGGCTATTAGCCACAAGGTATAGATAGGAACTCTCAGTCTGGGGTAAGTGATGCTCTGTATTCTTGGTGCTTGGAAGGGTAGGTCAACAGTGAGAGGAGCTTCCTGTGTCCTGGCCCTACTACTGGACCTCCTGATGGCACCTGGTATTTTTGGCCACTGTGTGACAGAGTGTTGGACTGGATGGGCCACTGGCCTGATCCAGCATTGGCTTCTCTTATGTTCTTATGTTCTTAATTGTCTGATTCGGTATAAGGCAGATGGATGTGTTCATTATGTTTAGGATTATGTTGTTTTAAATCCCCTCAATGTCCTCTGTATTTGCCTGGAACCTTTCTATAATGGCCCCTCCCTCACATTAGCTTCTCTGGGCCTTTGAATCACCAGCCACCCACATTCATGGGAACGGGTGATGCCAGTTTAAGAAGAAGTGTTCATAGTGTTTAAATTGTGTGTCCTGTACTGGTCTTTTCTTCAGACACTTTGATAACAATACTGAAGGCATTTATGAGGTATATTTTGGTCCCCTTTTTAATAAATATTCAGCTGGACAGGGAAGGCATGCCTGAAGGCAAAACATGTTCTATTTAGTAGGGGGGGAAAGGACTTCAACGTTATATATGTTGTGTGTGGAATTCTTCAGTTTAAGTGGTAAGATAATTCTCAACCATTACCCACGGGTTATGACCTTTGCCTCAGCGGCCTAAATGCTTTATTCTTTTCTGTGGCTTCCTTAAATAGGCTGTAGTAAGACCTGCACAGACGAAAGCCATTCATAGATAAAAGGGATCCAGGTATTTGAGGGTAAACTGATTTGAGTGCAAACAAATATCTTTGACATGGGACATTTCTAGGCAAGCACCCCGTTCGGGGATTTCCTGAATTTCCCAGTCCCTGAGCATCTAGTATTTCAAACTATACATTAGGTCTATGGCTTCCATTGGAACCTTTAACCTAATTTAATACTAGGGATATCTGACAGCAAGATATAATGCGTGCTGATTTTTTAAAAAAATCCATACCTGAGCCCACTTGTCATCTGCTGTGTAAAGTATTGGGTTCCGTGCCTCATGACTCAGACAACGGCATAAGAGAAGACGCGTTTATTCGTACTTCACACAAGACAAAAGACAAACGGCAACGGCCAGAGGCCAACTATATACAGTAGGGGGGGAACGCCCCTTAACCTTATTGGTGGGTTTGAATCTCCCGCCAATGTTCCCATAGGCTCTCTTTAGGCGAGCTCAGGAGCCTATTCCCTATTGTTCTCAGGAACGGAGCTCGGCTGCTACCAGCCGCTCCCGTTCCTGGTCTAGGACATAACACCCTGTTTGTGTCTGGTGGTCTTCTCTTCTCACTTTTTCACAGTTGAAATGCATTAGCTGGGACCCATAAAAAAAGAGAAGTGCTTTACCTCTGTGGTTGACATCTCTGGGAAGGTCCTTTACCAGGAAAGGAATTCCACGAGCACAGTTTAGTCACATTCGTTGTTTATACATCCTGTGGAGGGGCGCGGTCAGGATTGCAGAAGAAAACTCCTCCCCCCAATCTCCCAAGCATTCATTTCAAAGGGCTCAGGATTGAACTCTACTTCCTCTATGGATCCATATGAGGTCTATGCAGGGCTGATGTCAGTATAACAACAACAACAACAAAGTTGCAATCTTCAGACAGCAGTTGAAGACATTTGTATTAAGGACTGTATTTGGATCATTTAGTTTTTATCTACCAGATGTCCTAATCAGAAATTTTAACTCTGGGAGAGTGCCCCGGCTTTGGGCACTCAGTGACAATTTGCTGTGGCAATCTCAGCAGGGTATAATGACAGAGTCCACCATATTCTCCAGAGGAACTGATCTTTGCTACCTGAAGAGCAGTAGTAATTTTGAGTGATCTGCAGCCCACCCCCAAGATTGGTAACAGTGGTTCCCCAGGAGGGAGTGGCTGGTTTGGAGGGTGGAGTCTATGGCATTGTACCTGTCTGAGGTCCCACCCCTCCTCAACACTCACCCTCTCCAGGTTCGACCCCTCAAATCTCCAGGGATTTCCCAACCTGGAGTTGACACCCTATCTCCCTCCCAGCCAACCATCAACCTACCTTTAGATTTCCATCTCCTCCCCCATCCTTCCTAGAGAGCAGTTGTAATTTTGAGTGATCTCCAGCCCCCACCTGGAGATTGGCAACAATGGTTCCCCATCATGGAATGGCTGGATTGGAGGGTGGAGTCTATGGCATCGTACGTGTCTGAGGTGCCACCCTTCCTCAAACCTCACCCTCTCCAGGCTCCATTCCTCAAATCTCCAGGAATTGCCCACTTGGAGTCGGCAACCTGATCAGGACTGGGCCCAATGAGTTTTTCCCAAAGGTCAACATAGGTGTGGAAAGGGTCTTTTACTGACAGAGGAGAAAGTACAGGTGCCAACTTTAATTAGGGAAATACCTGGAGATTTGGGGGGTGGATCCTGTGGAGGGCAGCATTTGGGGTGTGTGTGGAAGGACTCAGCAGGGTGTAATGCCATAGAGTCTACCCTCCAAAGCAACCATTTTCTCCCGGGGAACAGATCTCTGTGTTCTGGAGGTCACTTGTAACAGTGGGAGATCTCCAGGTCCCACCTGGAGATTGGCAGCCCTAGGCGAAAGTCAGCTGCACAGCAGGGAGTTGAAGAAAATGGTCTGATGGTTGCTGGCCCACCTCGTTAGCCAGCCAGCCATGCTGAAGCTAAGCAGGAGAAAGAGCCTTTTTCCATTTATTCTGACAGGAAAGTGGCCATTGAGGAGGGAGTTATGCTGAAAGTCCTTTGTTTTTTTACTCACAGAACCAAGCTTGGCTGCCTACCAACAGCCACTGAGGGGACAGTCCCTCACAGGAGTCAAGAGAACTGTCTTCCTCAGGAGAGAGAGCTGTCTGCCAGGGGGAGTGGGTGGGGAAGAGGAGGAGACCCAGCACCCAGCCAATGGCACGTGAGTACTCTTGAGTGGCGGCTGATGGGCCAATGGCTGAGGGAGGGCATTTTACAGCCAATGGGAGCGCATGGAATCTTGCGAAACCAAAAGATAATTATTTATAAGGATATATATATATATATGCTCCAGACAGACAGATAGCTAATAAATGTCTCCTCAGAGGTGTGAGGGGGGCAGTAGGTCTAACCCCAGATACGTACTTATTTGGTAGCTATTGCTATCAGATTCCCCCCAGATGTTAACATCACATACTGAGAAATCAGGAACTCAGAATAGAAAGATGACCACTTCCTTGATGGTAATCGTCTTCTGCAGAAATGAGAAGCCCACACTTCTTGCTCCTTGTTCATCGCCCACTTCCAATCTCCGTGGCTTGAAGTTCTGCTAGCAAAGCTTCCTTGAAAGACGTTTTAAAGCTTTGGAGTCGTCTTTGACTATTGACACTGGAGCCATTCCAGAAGAGGTAAGTTTGAGATAGCTGGATTTGTTTTGAATACGATGGAGAATACATACATGTGAATTACACAAGAAGCTGCCTTATACTGAATCAGATTTCTGTTCCATAAGGTCAGTGCTTTCTAGTCTCTCCAAGGTCTCAGACCGTGACTCTCCACAATCTCAGGCAGGGGTCTTTCACATCACCTACTGTCTGATCTTTTTCAACTGGAGACACTGGGGACTGAACTGGGAACCTTCCACTTTTCAAGCAGGGTCTGTACCGCTGAGCCACAATCCCTCCCCTTGATTTTGGACAAACATCTAAATACTGAACAGAACAAGAGCACAAAGTCCTCAAATAATAAGAGCTCAATTTGTAACCTCAAAGAGATTCTCTACAGCTGTCAGGAACGTGTCTTCAGGTTCTTGTCTGAAGTGTTTAACTTATGAGAAATCAAATTGTTGTCTAGTATCTTGGCTTATACATCTTGTCATCACCTACATCCGTTGAGTGGCAGTGGGGACCAAACTTTGTGACAAGGAGACTGACCGCTGTAGCTGACAATTGGGCAACCTTAAGAAGGAACCCTGTTGGACCTAGGCTTCACCAATGTCATCCCTAGTATTTGCCAGCAAAAGGGGAGGATGGTAGAGTTAAAGCTCCCTTTGGCATGCTGTTATATGGAAGCTACGATAAGATAAGTCAGCTGGGCTGAGGCAAGGAGTGGCGAGCACGTGGTGAGCTGCTGATAGAAGGTAAGGGTTTTTTTGTCTTTTCCCCTTTGCTGACCCTTAGGAATAAAATTAGGGGGCCTCGGTGGGTTGCTGTTGGAAGCAGAATTGGGGAAGTCCTGCTGCACAAAGATCATAGAGTTGGTTGTACACCATTCTCCATTTGTCAGGGGTGATTGACACATAGCTTAAGTGGTGTTTGAGCCAGGGGACTCAGACGTAATCAGAGAGTCAGAACTCCTTGCTAATACCTGCAGTAAGGACGTAAAAGCTGATCTCACTGGAAGTCTTTACTTAGGGAGGGACCTCTGACAATGAGTGGAACATCAGCTGGTTTTGTGGCAACGGTGTTGTATCATTGTATCTCCGAGTCCTAAGTTTGAGTGCAGTGGCACCTTTAAGACCAATTGCGTTTAATTCTGGGGCTCAGATTCAGTATGCAGGCACATCTGAAGAAGCGTGCATGCACACAAATGTTTATGCCCAGAATTGAGCTTTGTTGGTTTTAAAGGTGCTCCGGCACTCAGGCTTCGGTCTATTGCTTCAGACCCACAAGGCTATCTACCCGAATCTCTCTGAGACCTGTCCCACAATTTATTCACAAAGGCCATCGGTTTATTACCCAAATTTGGAAGCCCTTCATATCCTCATTCGGTGTAAAACGATGGCTTGTTGTACTGTAAAGTGATAATAATCACTGTGTATTTAGCAAAATATTCGCTGTCCTTCCTTCTGATTGATTTATGTTGAGCCTCATCTCTTCCGGCTTTGGCTGGAAGGGCGGGGTATCCATGTGATTAATAAATAAATAATAAGTAAACAAATGTCTTCCTGTTTGCTTCGCAGGACGCGCCATTGCATTTCTCGGCGAACCCTCAGCTGGTGAGCTTAGACTCCTTCTAGAAGAAGTAAGTTTTCTTTGTTGAGCGTCTCGCAGTGCAATGCAGAATCAGACCCTTCTCAGTCAAATGACGTCAATGGGCTTAGAAGGGCATAACCTGCCTATGTATGTATTTATTTATCACATGGATACCCCGCCCTCCCCGCAATGCAGGCTCAGGGAAGCTCACAATCAGTGCATTAATACAGTTAGAACAACATAAAATCATATCGGAACAATTCGTTATTAAAAAACAGTTCCATAAAGTGCTGGAGACAGTTATTTGAGATGACTTATTTCAGTGTATCATCTCGAAATCACTCTGCTTGAGATTTCCCTGTGGCACAGGCTAGGTGTTAGAGGCCAAGGGGCAGACTAGGTGTTAGAGACCAAGGCACAGGCTAGGTGTCAAAACACCAAGGGCCAGGGCTCTATAGTGGTGGCGGCTCCCTACCTGAAAGCCTGGTGGAAGAGCTCCATCTTGCAGGCCCTGCGGAACTGTAAAAGGTCTCACAGGGCCCTGATCTCCTCCAGAAGCTCGTTCTACCAATGTTGTGCTGCTAGTGTTTTGCTGTTAAAGTGGACTCATCAGATATTCTTTGTGTGGCTGTGAAGATCTGGTGGTAGATTTAAGAAGTTGACATATAATTGTGTAGCCTCCAGTTCCACTCTCTACAGTTTAGGGTTGCCCGTTCTGGGGTGAGAAATTCTTTGTAATTAAGGGGGTGGAGCCTGGGAAGGGTGGGGTTGGAAAGAAGAAGGACCTCAAAGGATATATGATGCCAGGTAGTTGACCCTCCAAGCAGCCATGTTCTGCCAGGGGACTGATCTCTGTCAACTGGAGAGCAGTTGTAATTCTGGGAGGTCTCCCAGCTTCAGCTTCTTCAATCCAACCCTAACGCTACAGCAAAGCACAATGCCTTCCATGGTGATAATTCCACAGAAGTAGCCATTTCAGTCTGTTGCCACAAAACAAACAGGAGAAGTCACATCTCACAATGCTTATTAAGTTTGCAGATGATACTAAATTGGGAGGGGTAGCAAACACGGTAGAATACAGAGTGAGGAGACAGGATGTTCTTGACAGGCTGGAAAACTGGGCAAAAACAAATAAAATGAATTTCAGTGGGGATCAATATAAAGTTCTGCACTGAGGTAGGAAAAATCAAATGCATAAATCATAGGATGGGGGAGACTTGTCTTGGCAGTAGTATGTGCAAAAAGGATCTAGGGGTCTTAGTAGACCATACATAGAACATCAATCAGCAGTGTGATGTGATAGCTAAAACAGAGGCTAGGTGGCCATCTGTCAGCAGTGCTGATTGTGTGAACTTAGGCAGATCATGAGAGGGAGGGCAGGATTGCCTCAATGCTTAGTTCTTGTAGCCCTTTCTTACACACCCCAAGGAAATACTGATCACCACTTTGAGGTCAGGAGGCCATTTTCCCCCAGGCCAGTTTGGCTGGAGATCCTGGAGGTTCTTTGTCATCTGCTGGGTGTGTAACAGGGGTCACTGGGGGTGTGGAGGGGGAAGTATTTATGAATTTCCTGCACTGTGCAGTGGGGTGGACTAGATGACCCAGGAGGTACCATCCAGCTCTACGATTCTATGATTCTAATGTACTTCCTGCACTTTATGGTATTTTGAATGTGTTACTCCTTTGTATATAACATCTATATATAAAAAAGAAAGTCCCCTCTCCCTAAAATCAATGCCCAAACCAAACCCCTGGACCTAGAAACATGAAACTCAGGGCGAGCACTCCTACCATGACATAGATGCTCACTAAGAAGGGATTTTTAGAAATTTGACAAAGGGGATCAAAAGGGGTAGAATGTGCTCCCCCATTGTTTCCTATGTGGCTGTCAGGCTGCTACCTCCCTGCACCTCCTAACTCTCTGATTGGTCAGCTGCAGAGCTCAGTGTTCAGAGGTAAAAAAAAAAAAGCCAACAGTTACAGGGGACTGCAGAGAGCTAATGACAGTTGAGGAAATCAGGAGTGGCCAACCACCTGTGAGGTGCAGCAATGCTGCTGTCCCAGCCTCCCCAATAGCTTCAAACACACTCCCCCTATTTCCAGCACCTGATCCGCAGCTGTCTGTCAGGTGTAGCAGAGGGTGCAGGGTGCTTAAAGCCATCAGGGAGCCTGCCCCAGCAGTAACTTGTTAGTGATCCTGCTGGCCCAGCCTCCACAATGGCTTGCCCTTCCCCCTCCAACAATGGACAGGCAGCTGCCTGTCATTTGTAGGAGAGGGGGTGGGATGCTTGCAGCCATCTGGGAGATTTGCTCAGTAGGATTGCCTTAGTGCTGCTGCTGGCCCAGCCCCCTGATGCCTTTAAACACACTCCTCACCAACACCACACAGACAGTTGTCTGTCAGGTGTAGGAGCAGGGTCAGGTTACTTTAATCTGTCAGTTAAGCTGCCCGAGCAGAAACACCTTAGCAGTGCTTCTGGCCCAGCCTCCCCAGTGGCTTTAGCCACACTCCCACTCACTATGGAAATATACCCCAAATTTGTAGAAAAGCAGTGTTGTGTAGTAAGTTAACTTTTCACAACGTGGTTTCTAGAAAAATGGTCCATATGAACTTGCTTAATATCTGATTGCTCAGATGTTGCTTTGAATACATAGTTATGTCGCACTTCTTAAATATAACCTAGATGAGAAGCATTTTGGTAAAAAGGAGGGGGGTTATGCCCTGTATCCTCCCCCTGAATTCAGTGCCCAGGACAAATCCCTGCACCAAGAAACCCAAAATAAGGGGAATGCATTCCTACCACGACATCAACCCCCACTCCGAAGAGATTTCTGAGAAACGCAACCCCTACGAGGGTTAAAAAAGAGGCAAAATGTGTTCCCCCAATTGTTTTCTATGTGCCTGGCAGGCTGCCGCCTCCTCCCCCCATCCCCAATTGGTCAGCTGTGTAGCTCAGAGTTCTGAGGTAAAACCTGCTTCACCCGCTTCCCTTTGATTGCTCAGCTGTGGATCTCAATGTTCTGAGGTGAAAACAGCCCACAAGCTTCTCCTCAAAGTGGGGGCTCCAGTGGTGCCACTGTGGACCCTCAACCCACCCAAACTCTGAAATGGCACCAGACTGCAAGTGAAGGCCCTGCACAGGAACTTCCTCAAGGCCACACTCCTCACTGGCAGTGCTCAGGGACAGTCAGCCCCTTCATGTCCAAGAGGCTGCAGTTCCCCTTCAAGGTCTGCTTTGCTATGACCATCAACAAGTCCCAAGGCCAGACTCTGAAGGTGGCAGGAACTGACTTAACAGATGACTGCTTCTCACGTGGACAGTTCTATGTGGCCTGCTCCAGAGTGAGCTCACCAAGCAGCCTGGTGATCCTAGCACCTGAGGGCAGAACCACCCCTGTGGTCTACAGAGAGATCCTTCAGTATTGGGGGGGGGGGAGTACACATGTCTCACGTCATTTTTTTACACTACAATTGTTGTGTAGTGGGTTAGACTCATGGAGAAACCACAGAGACCGATGTAGTGATCAGCATGGTTTACTGGTACACAACTAGAACCCAGAACCCCGGTCATGTGGCCAACTATATACAGCACCTGGGAACACCCCTAGATCCTATTGGTGGGTTTGAACCTCCCGCCACAGTCTCTACTGGTTCCCCAAGAGAAAGTCCAGGAGCCTAGTCCCTATTGTTCCTAGGGAGTTAATCTTTGTATTACTTGCTGACACCTAGTGGCAGTCAGTGGACATAACAACAATCTTCTCCATTAGAATTCCTACAACAAATTTTACATTTCAAACTTCACATCATCAGTATTATAACTAGATTTACTGTATTGAAGCACAGGTATCAGGCTAGTATAATATATATAAATATCTGCCTACTGAGGAGCCACTGCAGGGCTAGTTTCAGGGGTTTTTTTTGGGGGGGGGAGGTTGGGCAAACAGTGACCAGGGACTCCATCTACCCATTACTAGGACCCTTATGCCCTTCTTTCACCCCTAACATCTGAACATGAGAACATAAGAGAAGCCAATGTTGGATCAGGCCAATGGCCCATCCAGTCCAACACTCTGTCACCAGTGTTCCCTCTAAGGTGAGTTAGTGTGAGCTAGCTCATAGGTTTTAAGCCTCTAGCTCACACATTTTTGTCTCAGCTCAGGAAGGATGGCTCCAGAGCAAACTAATTGATGCAGGAGCCAAATCACTCGCTCACAACTTTAATGCCAGCAGCTCACAAAGTAGAATCTTTGCTCACAGGCCTCCACAACTTAGAGGGAACATTGTCACACAGTGGCCATTAGTGCACATCCCCCTCCTGCTTCTTCTGCTTGAAAGTCCTCCCACCACCCATTCTCACCATCTGCACACCCTTTTCATGACCGCACAGGCCAGTGTATGCAGCTGGGATAACTGGTGCTGCCATTGCCATCAGAAATGCCACCACCCACATACCATTCTTCAATGACTCTAGGCAGTTGAGAGCACACGTACAGAAATGTAGGCAAGGGAGCTATGTGGGTGAGGGTCAGCAGTAGTGGGGTTGCCAGTTCCCTCTTTGCAGCCAGCGGGGGCTGGGGAGACTCACCAGGAGCAGGAGGGAGGTCCAGCCAACATTTCAGCAACGTGCCTACATCACTGCCCACATGACCCAGAAGTGATGTCATCACAGTTATATTGGGCAACACTCTGGTATTTGGGCAAAAACTCTATGGTAGATTTGGCTTCCTAAAGATAAATCCCTAAAGAAAATCAACCCTGGATGTTCCCTGGAAGGCCAGATACTGAAACTGAAGCTCAAATACTTTGGCCACCAAAGGAAAAGGGAGCACTCACTGGAGAAGACCTTGATGCTGGGAAAGACTGAAGGTCAAAGAAGAAGGGGACGGCAAAGGATGAGATGGTTAGACAGTGTTATCGATGCAATGAACATGAAATTGAGCAAACTCTGGAGGATGACAGAGGACAGGAGGGCCTGGGGTGATGTGGTCCATGGGGTCGCGGAGAGTCGGACTTGACTGTGCGACTGAACAACAAAATAAAGTTTTTGCCTAGACACCAGAGCATCAACCCAAATGTAGACACATTGCTGCATGTCGGTTGGGCCCCTGTCTTTTTCAGGATAAGTTCCCCCTGCTGGCCAGCTGATCAGTGATTGGGCAGTGGGGCTTGGCAGCGGGGGATCCCCACCTCCACCAGGGGATCTGGAAACCCTACTCACCAGAAGTCCTGGGCTCTGAAAGCTGCCCCACCTGAGGGTGTGCTGATGCTGGCCCCGATCCACTGCATGTCCTTGATGAAGTGGGCTCGAGTCACCAAAAACCTCATACTGGGATCATGTTGCTCAGCGCAATGAGATTCCTGTGATGTTGCAAAGGTGCCTGAAAGATCTGGGTTCATTCTGCATGTCCTGATGGGAGAGATCCTTAGAAAAGTCAGCAGAGCACGGCTTTCTGGCTCTATTTCCTCTGTTGATGTCAGATCCAAATTTCTGCAACGAGTGACGGGTCTTGTTACAGGATGTGGGCCTACACAGGTGCCTCAAAATGTCAGTCCCATTGTAATGACATCTTAGTTCATACCGCTTTCTGCTTGAAAGTGTTTTAAATGTATTAATGTTTTGTGACAGGTATTGCTTGAGAATTCTGGTAATGGTTTTGATGATAAAATACTATTGTTGTATGTATTAACTTTAGTTGCTTTGTTTTTCTCTACAATTTGTTTGCTGTGTTGTTGAAAACTGTACTAAAATAATAAAAAATGAAAAAATCCTAATCCTTAATGCCATTCCCTCTTCATGATGATGTCACATGACTCTTCTCCCCTTCCCCCCTCCAAGAACAGTAGGAAGTGTAACTGCTACTAAAAAGGCAAATACAATTTACTCTGCTCTGGTTAGTCCTCACCTAGAATATTGCATTCAGCTTTGGGCGCCACAGTTTAAGAAGAATATAGACAAACTGGAATGTGTCCAGGGGAGGGCAATGAAGATGGTGAGGGGTCTGGAGAACAAGTCCTGTGAGCAAAGGTTGAAGGAGCTGGGTTACTCGTACCCCTGCCCTGGAGAGGAGGCAACTGAGAGGTGATACGATAACCGTCTTCAAGTCCTTGAAGGGCTGTCATATAGAGGATGGTACAGAATTGTTTTCTGTTGCCCCAGAAGGTTGGACCAGAGCCCACGGGTTGAAATTAAACCAGAAGAGTTTTTAGCTAAACGTTAGGAAGAACTTCCTGACAGTTAAGAGCAGTTCCTCTGTGGAACAGGCTTCCTTGAGAGATGGTAGGCTCTCCTCCTTTGGAGGTTTTCAGATAGAGGCTAGATGGGCAACTGACAGCAATGTGGATACTGTGAACTTAGGTAAATCATGAGAGGGAGGGCAGGAAGGGTTGCCTCAGGGCTTAGATCTTGTGGCCCTTTCTTACATGCCCAGGGAAATTCCGATTGCCACTTTGAGGTCAGGAAGCAATTTTTCTACAGGCTGGAGATTTTTTTCATCTTCTGGGCATTGAACAGCAGTCACTGCAGGTGTGGGGGAGGTATTTGTGAATTTCCTGCATTGGTCCCTTCCAACTCTATGATTCTATGATTCTATTGAATTGATTCCTCTATTAATTCATGGTGGTAAAAATGAATACCTTATGTATTTAAGAATTATATCAATCTTCAAATTTGACATTCTCTGTTTATTTCTGACCCACAATTCTTGGTGTTTGTTTTTGCAGGAGAACTTTTTCAGCTAACATGACTTTGTGTGGACAACGGCCATATCTAAATACAAGTGAAAAATGGACACTTCACCAAGGCTTGAATATGGCTCATAATATATCTGAAGACTTTCCATTTTTGAACGTAGAAGACCTTGAAACACATATAATGGGTGGTGTCATTATTTTGATCTCTGTGTTTGGGCTGGTGGGGAATGGGGTTGTTCTTTGGTTTCTCTGCTTTTGCCTTAAAAGAGATTCTTTCATATTCATCACAAATTTAGCTGTAGCTGACTTTGGTGTCCTCTTTGCAATGTTCATTTATTACTCATTGTTCTTCATTGTTTATCTGTACGGCCGTTCACACAGTGCAGTTTGTGTTACGAGTCTATGTCTGCTTTTCTTGTATGTTTTCATGCTTTGTGCAAGTGCATTATTCCTTGCAGCTGTCAGTGTTGATCGATGCGTAGCAGTCTTTTCCCACTTTGGTACCGATGTCACCGTCCCAAGTCCTTGCCGACCATTGTATCCACTCTCCTCTGGCCTTTCACTTTCGTGGTTGGAGGACTAGTCATTTATCTGGGCCTCTGGCTTGAAGATCATATAGCTGAGTTGACGCTTTATTTTCTGTTTGATTCTTTCATGGTCATTTCCATTTTGACCCTATTCATCAGGGTCTACTGTTACTCGCATCCCTGCCGACGAAAAAGATTAGTCAGAGTTATTATGCTTTCACTGTTTGTTTTCATTATCACCATAGTTCCCCAAAATTTCTTGCTCCTCTTTATCACGGACAGTAAAAAGGCTTATTTATTTAAGGGTTCCCTCACCTCTCTGAACAGCAGCGCTAATCCTGTCATTTATTTTTTCGTCGGGAGAATGAGATCAGTCCCATCCAGGAGATCGGTTAAGGCTGTGCTCCAGAAAGTTTTCAAAGAAGAGGAAGATTATGCAGGGCAGACCTCCAGTAGCAAGAGCCCAGTTCAGACAACTTATTAAATCCCTAGAATTATACATTACATTATTGATGCTTTTGTGGAAACAGAGATTGTTGTAGGTCAGATGTGAGCCAAACAGCATCTCAGGAGTTTATTCAGAACCCACAGCAAAGTGTTCTGAAAGCTGAAACATGGGAAATTTGGTCATCCAGGGCAGCATTAACTTTGTGTTCATATTAGAAAATCACATTTTTTTCTCATTAGCAACAACTTTGACGCAGGATGAGTAGTTCCTCCTGTTCTCCCCAGTCCAAGAAACAGAAAAGGTAATAGTCCCCAGCCTTCCTGTGTGCTCCTATAGACTTCACCTGCTAAACACATGAGTAAAGGTCTTTCAAACAAGAAGATCTCAGAAATATGCAGTAAACCCCAGGGATATGCTGTATGAGGGTGGGGGGAGGTTAAAGTTTCAGATCTGGGGTGGGGGTGCTTCACTGTGATGGCTGGTTTTCAGGTTTCAAATCCACTTATGGGGTGGGGATGATTCTAGTTTCTCGTGGCTATTATTGTCAATGGGGGACCCATCTGAGGATCTGGGACGACTGTTCTTTCAAGATAATGGCACCAAATTTGCACAGAAGATAGCCTCCCTATTCTAAAGACACCCCCTCAGGTTTCAAGCAAACTGGGGTCCAATTCTACAGGCCTCTGAAGAATGGGTCCAATTCTGTGGGTCCTTAAACAAGATACCTCCAACTATCCTACTTGGTGAGGGAGAATGGCTCCATCCTCACAAAGGAATATGGGAAGGAGAAGGAGCCAGCTAAAATCAGAACTCCTATGGTCCGTGTGACTGGCTGTACAAGTGGGGAGCTGCCCTCCTGTGCCACTGCCTGGGAAATTCAGACAGTCGATGAAAAACAAGATCTCTGCTGCAGATGATCATAGTAAACACTCAACCCCCAAAAAAATTCATTGATGGTTGTTGTTTTTTCTAATCATCCCAGATTTGTGCAGCCATTCTGGAATACCGTATTGGGAATTCTGACTGCACAGCCAAAGTAATCACTAATGTGCTTCATTTAGCATTTAAATGTTGGTCAATAACTAGACGATTGGACCACATGAGAACCAGGTACTGCAACTTCATTGGGGAAGACACTGGCAATCCTTTGGTCACATCTCTTTCATAATGGAGTTGTGATCAATGTCAAAAGAAAAAAAAACAACTGTAAAGAGAGGGGAGAGAGAGAGAGAGAGAGAGAGAGAGAGAGAGAGAGAGGTCACAACGATGCTATTATATGTGAGTAAAATGCCTTTGCATGCCTCTGTGTAGTGACCCTGGACTTCCTGGTGGTCACCTAACTAGGTACTAACCAGGGCTGACCTTGCTTGGTTTCCAAGATCAGATGAGATCAATCTAGCCTGGGCCATCCAAGTCAGGGGGCGACTATCTTCATAGTATATAGAAATAGTAGTTAATGTTGTTTCCTGATGTGTTTATGTCATGCCTCAATGTACACAGATGAATTATTAATACTTTCAATCGATTAAACTGTTGCTTGCTACCCAGCTTGCAGTACTTGTTTAGGCTGTTGTTGGAAAAGAGAGTCATGAATAAAAGTGCTCTTCCCACAGTGGCAAAGCAGATGACTTGCATGCGGAAGGTCTCCTTTTCAATCCCTGACATCACCCGTTAACATGTTCAGACAGCAGTGGTGGTAGAAAGTGCCATCAAGTTGCCGCCCATGTATGGTGTCCCCATAGGCAAGAGGCATTCAGAGGTGTTTTCAAGGCAAGAGGCATTCAGAGGTGTTTTGCCATTGTCTGCCTTTGTGTAGTAACCCCGGACTTCCTTGGTGATCTCCCATCCAATGATTATTCAGGGCCAACCCTGCTTAACTTCCAAGATCTGATGAGATTGGGCTAGCACATGCTATCCAGGTACTAGAAGATGTGGAAGAGCTCTGGTGGAAACCTGCTGCTTTTCAGATCAGACAAGATTCACCTTGATGGACCAATAGTTTCACTCAGTATAAAGCAGCTGCATTTTGGTATATCAAAGTATAAAATGCTAGCTTTTCAGCCTCAGTAAGTGGAATCATATTTCCCAATCTCTGTCTACTGAAAACCCGGTTCTCCCAGATTAGAGTCCGCGCACTTAACCACTACACCAAACATGGCCTTCCAGAGTCCTTCCACTCCTGTCTATGGTGTCCATGAACACTCCTGTCTCCAACAAATCACTGAAGTACAATGTGATTCTCAGTCCGTGACTGAGGGTCTGAACCCAGAACATAAAAGGAGGCCAGAGTGACTGGGATAGGGGCTATAATAGGAATGAGACAGAATGAGAGAAGAACGAAGACAAGAACCTGGAGGTGTGTAGAACGCTGGAGGAGGTGTGCAGAAATGAAGCATGGAAGGAAGGAAGTCCAAAGCAGAGCTGGAGGTCAGAGGAACAGGAGGAGGCAGAAGGAGAGAAGAAGAAGAAGAGAGAGTCTTACTGTGAGGAAGTGCTTTGGAGGGTATGTGGGAAGGGGCTGTGGCTCAGTGGTAGAACATCTGCTTTGCATGCAAGGAAGTCTTGGGTTCAGTCCCCAGCATCTCCAACTAAAAGTATCAGGCAGAAGGTGAGTGGAAAGTCCTCTGCCTGAGACCCTGGAGAGTTGCTGCTGTCAGAAAAAGACAATACTGACCTTGATAGACCTATTATGTGATGTGTCCCTGTCCTTTCATGTCCTAATACTCAATCGGTCGTCAGCAGGAGGTGGGACAGATAAACAGACTTAAAGAGTGTTGGAATCCTGTTCCATTTGGCAGCACCTTCCCTTCACCTGGGAGTCCTCTGGGCATATAACATCTACCTGTACAGTCAATGTCATATATCATTTTTTTAAAAAAATCATATGAGAAGTTTTGGGATCCAATTTTGGCTGGAAAAAAAGTTGAATATAAAGCAATTAAATGACAGACTTCTGAGATATTCATGTCCCATACAACAGGTATTCAGAGTCATGGTTCTTCTGCTCCTGGAGGTTATGTTGAATGTTTACGTTTAAATCCTTTTGGAAGATTTAGTATTGGAGGTTAGCTATGCTGTGATTTTTTAAAACTGTGTTTTAAAACTATATGTTGTATATTATGAGCTTTGAGTGAACACCCATTGTTTGAGAGGCTCCTTACAGCTACATTTGGATTGGCTGCCCTTGCCGAACCAGCCAATCAGGTAACATCAGCTTAAATGATGCCTATGCAAATAGAAGAAGAAGAAGAGATTGGATTTATACCCCGCCCTTCACTGCCCAAAGGCATCTCAGAGCAGCTTACAAACTCCTTTCCCTTCCCCTCCCCACAACAGACACCCCGTCAGGTAGGTGGGGCTGCGAGAACTTCTGACAGAAACTGTCCTTGAGAGAACAGCGGTGCCAGAGCTTGTGACTGACCCAAGGTCACATCAGCAGGTGCAAGTGGAGGAGTGGGGAATCAAACCCGGTTCTCCCAGATAAGAGTCTGCGCACTTAACCACTATACCAAACTGGCCCTCCAATAATAAGGGTTCCAAGCACCTATTTTCCTGTTGGCATAATTGTATATTGTGGGTGTGTTTGGGGGCAGGGGCTGTGTATATAGTTGGGGCTCGCTACATGTGTTTTTACTTGTGTTACTAAATAAAGAGCTAAGTCACGATAGCCTCTGGAATCCACTATTTAACACTGGTATAACACCCAACGACCTCTCCCCGGCCGTTGAGGCGACCGAGCCACGGTGTCACTGCCTGTATAGGTTTATAGTGGTACTGGATTTAAAGTATTTTTACTTGTGTTGTGACTGATCAGTTCTCATTATACCATATATGACCAAGTCACTAAAAATGTTAATCTTTTCAGGGTTTTGGTATATAACTTATGGATGTATGGAAAACAGCTATCCAGTATATTCCTTTCCCCAGAAAGTCAGGCCCTAGTATTAGTAAAGTCAAACAGCACACTTCTTTATTTCTCAGAAAGCCCAGCAGGGGGATGAGATGTATTTACACAGGATATTTTGTTTCCTTGCAGAATATAACTTTTTACTTTGCCTTCACATGGGCTGTAGGCTTATCACCCTCGGTTTTACACAGATGTTCTTCAGTATACTAAACACACTTATGATCCCACTCGCCAGTAACTGTTTTGTGGCTGACCTTTGGACTTTATCCGTCTGGCCCCTTTGACTCTAACTGGGCACCTTTCCCGATTTCCAGACTCCTCCAGACCTTTAGCCCTTTCTCTAGCCACCTCTACGAGTTCCTTTGGAGCAATGTATCTGGTGTTTGTGACTACTGAGGTCTTATACAGTACTCTCCTCTTTCCTTTAGAGTTTACTAGTGCAGAGTTTTATTCAGCCCCAGTTTTCTACTCAAACTGATATCAGGCTGTTTCCAGAAAGCCACAGAGGTTTTTGTTCCACCTCAGAGCTATCCAGTTAGCTGAGTGCTCTCTGCTAACTTCTCTTCCAACTCCTTCTCCCAAATGTCAGTTGTCTACCATTATCTGTCACTCTCTGAGAATTCTGAGCCAAATGACCCCCTCCCTTCTCTGTCATGTGACTCAGCAGCTTCGTTGTTTATCTGCTGCTGTCCATTAACCTTTAATTCTGTCACACATCCCTCCCTCCTAAAATAATTGCGCAAGGCGAAAGGTTTCAGCCTTTTGCTGAGCAATGGGTACATGTGAGGTACACTTACTTTGTTTCCTACTATTATAATATCATATCATATCATTCCATGAATTAAACACATATTTCCTGCAGGTTTCTTCATGTGCACAAACATTAACAAATAAATTCAGCAATATCAAAATACAAAACATGTTTCAAAACCATGCTTCACTTACTTTCCTTCTGTTCATATGTGCATTGCCATTTTTCGCACAAAACCATTTTTTCACTTTCACATTGTTCTAGAAAATGTGTCAGCAATCAGATTTTGCTTCCCTGGTATGTTGGATGTCAAAATTGTAATCCTGGAGTTGTAAATTCCATCTAATCAGTTTGCTGTTTGTATTCTTTACTTGGTTTTAACCATTTCAGTGGGGAGTGGTCTGTACACAAAATAAACGTTCTCCCCCATAGGTATGGTTTCAGCTTATCTATGGCCCACACAATTGCTAAACATTCTCAATCACTGAGAGGTTGTGGGGGCCCCTTTGTCACCAGGAAGCCCGGTCCCGGTAGCTGTGGTCATCCCGGGCAGCCCCAGGAACTGGGGGCCAGAAAAAGGGTTCTGGTTGGAGAGGACTCAGATAGACAGGGGATGAGGTTTAGACTGCACCTCGGTTGTCCCTCTGCCTGCTCGGTGTCGGTCTTCAAGGAGTGGGGCTTTATCTCTCTCTCTTCCCTTCAGTGGCAGCTCTCCACCTCCAGCCTCAGCTCCACTGTTTTCTCCCCATCCTCTCCTCCCGTGCCACCTTTTATTACCCACCTGCTCACAGCACCAATCCTAGGCCATGGCCACCTGCCTTCTTCTCTGGCCCTGCCCCCTGCTTAATAGCCCAGGATTCCAACTTAGCGACCCAGGCATGGTCAGGCTTCAGGCAGGCCCCCCTGGAGCCAATTGCCCCGGTATGGGCATGTGCGCAGCACCTGCCACCCAAGTGGCCAGCACCTTGACGGTTGAGCCACTTCTCTCTTCCCGGGCGGCGTGCCTGGCCACATCATCCTCACTACATGGCCCTCGGAGGTGCAGCTGAGTGTGGCCAGGCAGCATCTTATCCAGCGGTGCTCCTTTCGTGGTGGGCTTGGGCCTCTGTTGCCCCTTGTCGTCCCGCCATGACCCGGGCTTCACTGTCTTGCAGGTGAGCGGGGCAGCTCCGTGGGTGATGGAGGTGGCCCCCGACCCTCCGGGGGGCGGGACTCGCCCTGGGATGATAGGGATGGGACAGAGGTTCTCTCTCTAAAATATTTCTACCTAAATATAGAATGGGATGGTGTTGTCCCTCCTCTCCTCTCTGATTTAAGATTGCACCTATTCCAACATTAGATGCATCAGTGAATATGGTGAACTCTTTAGTAAAGTCGGGAGTGGTTCTGTTATCAGCACAGCTTTTAGATGTTCAAATGCCTTTTGGCATTCTTCATTCCACATCAATAAATCAGGGTATTTCTTTTTGGTGTACTCACATAGGGATGCAGCAATTGTGCTAAACTCAAAATCTCCTGTAATATCCCACAATTCCTAAAAATGCTCTTATCTGATCTTAGTTTGGGGTCTTGGCCACTCTTGGATAACTTGCACCTTTCCCCAGTCTGCTTTGATCTTACCTCCACCTAGCATATGCCCCAAATACTTTACCTCCTGCATGGCTAGTTGACACTTGGATGCTTTCACGGTGAGATCAGCATCTTTGATTCTTTGAAAGACAATTGCTAGGTGTTGTAAATGTTCTTTCCAGGGGTCACTGTAAATAGCAATGTCATCAATATATGCCAAAGCAAATTCTTTCAGTCCCACTAGCATTTTATCGATCAACCTTTGGAACATGGTGGATGCATTCCGTAAACCAAAAGCAAGCACTGTAAATTCAAAGAGTCTTTTGCTGATCTTTGGGGTCCATTGCCAGTGTTTGTTTGTTTGTTTGTTTGTTTGTTTGTTTGTGGGGAGTTCTCTTGGTCAACTCTCTCCACTCCATGCATAATTTTATAAACTCGATCCCATCAAATCTCGGAAGCTAAGCAGGGTTGACTGTGGTTAGTACAGTGCTTAGACGGTGGTTAGAAAGATGGGAGACCTCTTTGGAATTTCAACTTGGGAGGACAGAGGCAGGCTGCACCTCTCTGAATATCCTCCAGGCCCCCGGTTAGAGGATCAGTCACCAGAGGTCACCAAAGACTTCTAGGTGCAGTCACACACACGCGTGCATGCACACCCACACACACTGCCAAAAAATACAAAAAAAGAGAGAGGAATATTTTTTAAAAAATGGATAGCCCTTCTGGATGATCTATGGAGGTGTCCCAATTACAGAAGAGTGTGCTGATCTGACGGCTTGCTTACTGGTTACATTGTGACCCCTTAAAAAGCTGACCGTGTGTCTGTCTGGTGCCTGTTGGATTAATCTGGGTTGTTGCCAATTTCTCCTCACCCATATTATAGCTCAATGAATGAGCATATGGGATAAATATACAGGGGGAAAAAGTAGCTTCTTTGAGCCTTGAAAACACAATCCACATCTTAAGAAATCAATTTGTAAGTACAATAATGTGCAAGCATATTCCCTGGCAATGCCTACCAGTGCAATGTGCCAGTGTCCCTTGGGTCTTTGACATTAGATACTATTTCCTCTACACTTTGAGAGTTTTCTGCATCAGCCAGAGAGAGCACCTTGCTCCTGACCACTGGAAAACAACTTAGGGAAGTGGTAGAAACTTTCATCATAATGTGAAGTCTGTGCCCCACCCTTGCTGACCCAAGCTACAGCATCTCTCAGACATTCTTTGTCCACTATAGTCATTCAGTGCAGAGGAACAAATTGCCCAAAGAAGAGGAAGCATCTGGGATCCTGAAATTATGAAGGGGAACCATCACAAAACCACTGATATCTGGTCCTCATTGTTTGTTTGATTATTTTGCAATCCAAAGAAGGTAAGCCATTCCTTACATAGTTTTTCTTCTTGATCTGTCTCCCATTTTGATGCTGTAGGGTTGCCAGGTTCCTCCTGCCCACTGGTGGGCAATGGGGCTTATGGTTGTCTGATTCATGTTGGGAAATTCTTGGAGATTTAGGGAAGGAGCCTGGGGAGGACAGGGACCTCTGTAGGAGATAATGCCCTAGAATACACCATCCAAAGTATCCATTTTCTCCAGATCTCTGTAGTGTGAAGATGTGTTGTAATTCCACCTGGAGGCTGGCATCCCTTGACTCACATCTCTGTGTCTGTCATGTCCATACGCTCCAGCTAGTGACAATGAGGACCATGCATTCTTAAGATTTGTTGGCCTGTGTCCAACTGTGCAGTTCTTCTGAAAGAGTGGTATTTTTGTTTGTGGAGCAGGAGACCTCAATTTCTGCTAATTCCCACTCCAACTGGAAACCCACACTTTACGTCTCTATTGTTCCTAAGGGTCAGCTAACCTTTAGAAACAAATTCGGGGCCTAGAATACACCTCGGGGCTTTGGTGGGTTGCTGCTGGGAGAAGAACTGAGGAAGTCCTGCTGCACAAAGACTATGGAGAGTTGCACCCCGTTCTCAGTTTGTCAGGGGTGATTAACACACAGCCTGAGTGGTGTTTGAGCCAGGTGGCTCAGACATAACCAGTCAGTTAGAACTCTCTGCTAAAACATGCAGTAGGGAAGTAAAAACTGATTTCATTGGAAATCTTTTACTTAGGGAGGGACCTTTGACCATGAGAACACACGTGATGGCTTGCTGGTGGAACACCAGTTGGTTTTGTGCCAATGGTGTATCATTATCCCTCCAAGACCTAAGTTTGAGTGCAGTGGCACCGTTAAGACCGACAATGTTTAATTCTGGGTATCAGATTATATATGCATGCACATCTGAAGTGTGGATGCACATGAAAGCTTATGCCCAGAATTATCTTTGTTGGTCTTAAAGGTGCCATTGGGCTCAGACTTCATTCTGTTGCTTTAGACCAACATGGCTATGCACTTGAATCTCTCTGAGACCGGGCCCTCAGCTTATTCACAAAGGCCATCGATTTATTACCCAAATTTGGAAGCCCTTTATATCCCCATTCAATGTAAAATGACAGTTTGTCGTACTGAAGTTGTTTTTGTGTATTTAATAAAATTTATTCTTTGCCCTCTTCTGATTATTTTATGTCAGACTTCATTTCTTCATATTTCCTTTGCAGGACGAGCCATTGCATTTCTTGCCTAGCCCTCAGCTGGTGATCTTAGAGTCTCCCCAGAAGGAGTAAGTTTTCTCTGTTAAGCGTCTCGCAGTACAATGCAGAATCAAACCCTTCTCAGTCAAATGAAGTCAACGGGCTTAGAAGGATATAACCTGCCTAGTGCTGTGCTGTCACTTAGGCTTGTTGGATATTCTTTGGCTGCTAAGATCTGGTGGTAGATTCTAGAATGTTAAACAAGCTCACGGGTCCCGCAGTTAGCTGGGGGTTCGCCACAGGTTGAGGAAGGGTTTAGAGTTCCACCATATGCCTCAGGAGTAGAGCGGCCCATTGGGGATACAGCACCCACTCCAGGGAACCACTCTAGCTGGAAGTTCAGGCTTGCCAGACCCTTGCTTTCTTTCTTGCATGCTTGGTCTGTCTTCTGGCTGTAACACACCCCAGCTTATTATTCCTTCTGGGCTCTGGTGTTCTCTCTTCTTTTATTCCCTTCACCAACCTGTGTCACACCCCATATTCCGCCCCCATGTTTCTGTGTGGACCATCACCCCATATATTGGGATCCCCCACCCCGGGTTAGCTCAACGTGGGGTGGAGCCTCTCCTGGGCCCTGCCCCGTGGGCTGTCCCACCAGCTTCCCCGACCCCAGGGTGCGGTTCAGTGTCTCAGCACACCAGCTCCTGAGTGCAGCTTCCTCCCCACTTTGGTTCCCCGAGTCCCAGGATTGGGTCGACACTGGGGCCCCCACAGGTGGGATCGGGCATGTCCAGGTGGCACCGTCTTCATCCTTCTTTCTGGTGATGACTGTGGACTGGGTTCATTCACCTGGCTCCATTCGGCATGTATTGATCTTGTTCGGGCAGCCCCCTCGGCCTGGCACCTCCTTCCTTTTCCCTGGAGTCTCCCTGTTGGTTGCCACATTCTCCCGGCCATGGTATTTGCATTGGAGGGCCCAGGAGGGTGGAGGGCTGCTGTTTCCCCAGGTGTCCTGTGTCTCAGGTGTTCCTTGCCTGGTCTGGACCCTTGGGAGAGGGGTCTCCGAGTCCTGTGCCAGGACACTAGAAGTTGACATATAATCGTGTAAACTCCATGAAGGTGAGGGAGTTCCATTCTATAGAGTTTAGGATTGCCAGTTCTGGGGTGAGAAATTCTTGGCAATTAAGGGGATGGGGCCTGTGAAGGGTGGGGTTTGGAGAGAAGAAGGACCTCCAAGGATATATAATGCTATATAGTTGACCCTCCAAGCAGCCATGTTCCGCCAGGGAATTGATCTCTGTCAACTGGAGATCAGTTGTAATTCTGGGAGGTCTCCAAGATTCAACTCCATCAGTTCAACCCTAAAGTTATTGCTAAACACAATGCCTTCCAGAGTGATAATTCCACAGGAGTAGTTATTTCAGTCTGCTCCCACAAAACAAACAGGAGAAGTCACAATGCTTATTAAGTCTGCAGATGATACTAAATTGGGATGGGTAGCAAATACGGTAGAATACAGAGTGAGGAGACAGGATGATCTTGACAGGCTGGAAAACTGGGCTAAAACAAATAAAATGAATTTCAGTGGGGATAAACATAAAGTTCTGCACTGAGGTAGGAAAAATCAAATGCATAATTATAGGATGTGGGAGACTTGTCTTGGCAGTGTTGTTGTTCAGTCGCACAGTCGAGTTCGACTCTTCGCGACCCCATGGACCAGATTACGCCAAGCTCTCCTGTCTTCCGCTGAAGTTTGCTCAATTTCATGTCCGTTGCATCAATGACACTGTCTAACCATCTCATCCTTTGTGTAATTGGTTTCTGTATGCATGTGTGGCTCTATTCTGGGTTGGCTATTCCCTTTTCACCCCCCTCCTATGGCCCTTCCTGGGTCAACTCTTGGGCTATCTAGGGTGGGATCCGAATTAAATCAATGTAGGGTGCTAGTTTTACACCACAATCCCCATGCCATTTTTCTTTCCCGCCCAAGTAATGAACTATTACACCTGATGGAGCCTTGCTCGGTAAAGAGCCATGGCCCTGTATCTCTTCCTCTTTCGGGAAGCCATTTTGCTTTGCCTCATGGCCAGAGTGTAATTAAGTGCAAGTCTGGAGGTTATCTCATTGGGACATATTGTCACCAAACTCTGCTGGTTTGGGGTACTCCAGGGAGGGCAAAAGAAGCCCAAAATCCTGCGGGTTTAAAGGTGCTCCGCACCAGAGTGTAGGAAGCTCAAAACCTGAGCTGGTTGTGTGTGGTTCCCCGGTCAGAGCCGAGAGCTCAAAACCCACTGAAAATGGGTTCTATAGGTTCTCCCGTTAGGGAATAGAGCAGCTGATCACTCTCATTCCCAAAACCGAATAGGCTAGGTGCCCTTTCAAGGACTGAAAGGTCAGTCCAGGAACGGGGAGTAAAGAAATTCCCTGTCCACGTGCAGGTCTAGGCTCAAAGCCCAGACAGGCACCCTAGATTTAAAAAGGTTTCCTCAAAGTAAATAGGAAGCTAGCCACCATGTTCCGCATGAAAAGTAACGTGCCCCGTTTAGAGAAGTGGCTAGTGAAGAAGGGCAATTGCCCTTGGAAGCAGAATTCCTTCCTTTTTGTCAGTGTAGTTTGAGAGAGGGAGCAAAATTCCTTCCTCTTTGGTAACTGTAGTTCAGGGAGCAAGCAGAAGTAAATAGTTCCATTTTCAAAGGAAAAATGGTTAGTGAGAAAAGGAGCTTCTCCGTGGTTGGAGGGTTCCTTTGAGGAAAAATTGTGTTTGTGTGTGGATAGCTACACACCAGAGTCCCACATGCATTTTGAAGAGTCTTCTCCCTTCTTCTTGGTGGCCCTTGACCGAGATTGGTTTGTTGGTTTGTTAGTTTGTAACATACTTCAGATCCTCAGAATCTGAAGCTAGGGAGACCCTAGGAATCAGGGTCTTTTCCCTTTGGTGGCCACCGGCCAATTTGGTTTGTAACATAAGTTTGCACCTCAGATCCGAGAATCTGAAGTCAGGGAGACCCCAGGAATCAGGGTCTTTTCCCTTTGGTGGCCATTGGCCAATTAGGTTATTGTAATGTAAGTTTCTCCCTCATGGGTCACTGCCTTGTCGTGGCGAGGGGGCTTGCGTGGTTCAATGAGGCTGTGGGCTATGCCATGGAGGGCCACCCAGGATGGACAGGCCACAACAGAGAACTTAGACCAAGCATAATCCCCTGGAGAAGGAAATGGCAACCCACTCCAGTATCTTTGCCAAGAAAACCCCATGGACAGTAACAAAAGGCTAAAAGATATGATGCCAGAAGATGAGCCCCTCAGGTCGGAAGGTGTCCAATATGCTACTGGGGAAGAGCAGAGGGCATCTCAGGAGTGTATTTGGAACCCATGGCAAAGTTTTCTGAAAGCTGAAACATGGAAAATTTGGTCATCCAGGGCAGCATTAACTTTGTGTTATTAGAGAATCACTTTTCTCCTCATTAGCAATAACGTTGATACAGGACGAGTAGTTCCTCCTGTTCTCCTCAGTGCAAGACACATAAAAGGGGATGATCCTATAGACTCTACCTATTGAACACATGAGTAAAGCTCTTTTAAACAAGATCTCAGGAGTATGCAGTAACCCTTTTGGATATGCTGTGTGTGGGGGGGGGGCTTAGATTTTCAGATCTGGGTTGGGGGTGCTTCACTGTGATCGCTGGTTTTCAGGTTTCAGATCCACGTATGGAGTGGGGAGGATTCCAGTTTCTCATGACTATTATTTTCAATGGGGAACAAATCTGAGGATCTGGAGTGGCTGCTCTTTTAAGATAATGGCACCAAATTTGCAAAGAAGACAATCCCACTATTCTAAAGACCTCCCAAGTCTCAAGCAAATTGGGGTCAGTTCTACAGGCCCCTGAACAAGGTGCCTCCAGCCATCCTAATGGGTGAGGGAAAATGGCTCCATCCCCACAAAGGAGGAAGGGAAGGAGAAGGAGCCAGCTAGAATCAGAGCTCTGATGGTCCGTGTGACTCGCTGGTACCAGTGGGGAGCCACCCTCCTGGGCCACTGCCTGGGAAATGCAGACAATCAAAGAAAAACAAGTTATCTACTGCTGCTGATGATCATAGTGAACATTCAGAAGTATCCAGGTCCCCCGCCCCCCTAATAATCCCAGATTTATGTAACCATTCTGGAAAATCACCTTGGGAATTCTGAAAGCACAACCCCAGTATGCTTCATTTAGCATTTAGATGTCTAAGATTGGGCCACATGAGAACCAGGTGCTGAAACATCATCTTAGTAGACACTGGCAATCCTTTGGCCATATCTCCTTCATAACGGGGTTGTGATCAGTGTAAAAAGAAAAATGGTAAAGAGATGAGAGATGATATCTGTCTGTCTGTCTGTCTGTCTATCTATCTCTATCTATCTCTATTTATCCGTCTATCTGTCCGTCTATCCGTCTATCCGTCTATCTGTCCGTCTATCCGTCTGTCTATCCATCTATCCGTCTATCCGTCTATCCGTCTATCCATCTATCCATCTATCCATCTATCCATCTATCCATCTATCCATCCATCCATCCATCCATCCATCCATCCATCCATCCATCATCTATCATCTATCACAATAATGCTATAATCTGTGAATAAAAAGCCACTGCATGGCTCTGTGTATTGACCCTGGACTTCCCTGGTGGTCTCCTGTCTAAGTACTAACCAGGGCTGACCTTGCTTGGTTTCCAAGATCTGAAGAGGTCAGTCTAGTGTGGGTCATCCAAGTCAGGGTACATCTATGTTAATGCTATATATAAAGAGTAGTTAATGGTCTTTTCCAGTATGTTAATGTCATGCCTCAATGTGCACAGGTGAATTATTAATACTTTCAATAAATTAAACTGTTGCTTTCTACCTAGCTTGCTGTACTTTTTTAGGCTGTTTTTGGAAAAGAGAGTCATGAATAAAAGTGGTCTTGCCGCAGTGGCAAAGCATCTGCTTTGCATGCAGGAGGTCTCAGTTTCAATCCCTGGCATTGCCTGTTTACATGTGCAGATAGCAGTCATGGTAGAAAGTGCCATCAAGTCACAGCCAATGCATGACGTCCCCATTGGGTTTTCAAGGCAAAAACCATTCAGAGGTGTTTTGCCATTGCCTGCCTTTGCTTAGTAGCCCCGGACTTCCTTGGTGATCTCCCATCCGATGATTATCCAGGGCCAGCCCGTCATGGGGACGGTGGACTATAAATCTAAATAAATAAATAAACTTCCAAGCTCTGATGAGACTGAGTTAGCACAATCCTTCCAGGTCAGGATATTCAGGTAGTAGGTGATGTGAAAAAGCTCTGATGGAAACCTGCTGCTCTTCAGATCAGACAAGATTGACCTTGATGGACCCATAGTTTCCCTGAGTATAAAGCAGCTTCAGTTTTGGTATATAAAAGTATAAAGAAGCTTGCTTTTCAGCCTCAATAAGTGGATCTATATTGCCCAAATGCTATCGACTGGAAATCCAAAGAAATAAAACTGGGAAATAAAGAGAGGATTGAAGCCAACATCCGAATATTTTCCAGTGTGAAAATGAGTTGAAAATCTTCAACAAGCACGGATATCCTGGGCCCAGTGAAGGGCCTGAGACTGGAATTCATTCCACTTGATTCAAATCTCTGAATAGCTGTGCTGCACCTGAACACCCTCCAAGTGAGGAATGAATCATCTATCCTTATGAGATCATAACAGAGACCTGCTGGGTCAAGCTAAATTTCCATCAATCCAACTTCCTCTTGTTGTCCAGTGGTTAGGAGCAGGGCTATTTTTGGGCAGGAACACACAGGAACGGAGTTCCGGCTGGCTCCCGAGTAGGCCACGCCCAGCAGGAACTCATTAGCATAATAGGCCACATCCAACAGCAGAAACTCATTAGGACTGGCTACATTAGGGGTGTGTGGCCTAACATGCAAAAGGACCTCCTGCTACAACAAATAAAGTAAACAGAATAAAAAGCAAAAGGTGGGTGTGGCTGGATGACCACACTTCTGTTAGCATAGGGGTGTGGCCAGAAGAGCTGGCAATATAGAGGGAACATCGTCAGAACAACATCGGGAACTGGGCTGGTGGTGGAGGCCAGAAGATCCTTTGATCCCATCTGGGGACCAACAACTTAATGCGAGCACCAATATTTTAATTGTGGATGGAAATTTTATCTTGGTTTTAATTGTTTGTATGACATATGCCTCTTGTTAGCCGCCCTGAGCCTACGGGGAAGGTGGGATATAAATGTGATAAATAAATAAATAAATAATATGGTAATGAGATGTGCGGCTGGGGTGTGGCCTAATATACTAATGAGTTTCTGCTGCTGGCTGTGGCCTATTATGCTGATGAGTTCCTGCTGGGCTTTTTCTAAAAAAGAGCCCTGGAGTGAGGACTCCAATCTGGGAGAACTGGGTTTGATTCCCCACTACTTCACATGCAGCTTCTGGTATGACCTTGGACCAGTAAGACACAGGGAGGGGAATGTAAACTTGACCCAAAAACTGGAATCAAGAATCACAAGGGTAAGAAAGAAGTCTTGATAAAGGGCCAATATTTAAAATTACAAAATACATTTATTTATTAGAAAGACAGTTAAAAACATAAAAGGGCCCAATGAAAGCCTCATTAAAAAGTTCAAGTGGCCTAAACACACAGGCCAATACACATGACCTGATGCGTTTCCAGCCTTGTGACCTTGGGTCAGTCATAAGTTCTCTCAGAGCTGTTCTCTCAAGGACAGTTCTTCAAAGAGCTCTTTCAGCCCCACCTACCTCACAGGAAGTCTGTTGTGGGGAGGGGGAAGGAAAGGAGATTGTAAGCCACTCTGAGACCTCTTTGGGTAGTGGTGGGGTATAAATCCAATCTCCTCCTCCTCCTCCTTCAACCAGATACCCATAGCAAGGTGAGCAGTCAATAAACCTGCCTTGCTGTTGACCTCAGCAATGGCAATTAATTGATGACAGAAAGTGTTGGGGGGGGTGGACAGGCAGAAATACAAAGTTCCGGAACAACATATGGAGCAGAAGTCCATCAGTGGCTATTAGCCACAGGCTATAGATGGGAACTCTCAGTCTGGGGCAGGTGATGCCCTCTATTCTTGGTGCTGGAGGGGGCAGCAATGGGAGGGCTTCTAGTGTCCTGGCCCCACTGATGGACCTCCTGATGGCACCTGGTATATTTTGGCCGCTGTATGACAGAGTGTTGGACTAGATGGGCCATTGGCCTGATTCGACATTGGCTTCTCTTATGTTCTTATGTAACCTGGAAACCGTCCTCCTATTCCAAATCTCTAGTGAGGCTAAATTAAGAAATATTTGTAAAAAAATTGATAGCCCTTCTGGGTGATCTATGGAGGAGTCTGGAGCCATCCTTCCTGAGCTAAGACAAAAATGTGTGAGCTGGAGGCTAAAAAGACTGGGCTAGCTCACACCAACTCAGCTTAGAGGGAACACTGGTCACCATGACTTCCAGGTGCAGACACACACACATGCATGTACACACACACACACACACACACAACCAAAAATACAAAAAGAAAAGAAATACATTTTTAAAAATGGATAGCCCTTCTGGATGATCTATGGAGGGGTCCCAATTGTAGAGGAGTGCGCTGATCTGAGGTCTTGCTTACTGGTTACATTGTGGCCCCTTAAAGAGCGGACCGTGTGTCTGTCTGGTGCCTGCCGGATTAATCTCGGTTGTCGCCAATTTGCCCCCCCCCAAGCTGGAATGAAGAGACAGCAACTTTATTAGCTATCGACAACAAATAAAACAACGGCAATGGCCAAATGCTGTGCAGAATGGTCAAGGCCGTGGGTCTGAAGAGCCGTCCCTTGCCATTTGAAATAGGGCGAGCACCCATCCCCGAGTGGGAGCCAACAGGCTATGGCTTCCTGTCAAGCTCAGGCTGCGGCCTACCTGTTTTAGCTTCCATTTCCTTCTGTTTCCCTTTCCCCTTCCCTTTGCTTCCCATCAGTGGCAGATTAACCATTAAGCAGACTAAGCAGGTGTTTAGGGCACCAGGGCCAAAGGGGGCACCACAAACTTGGGGAAAGGGTCAAAAGAAAAAAAAATGAATGAATATTCGTAAAAAAAAATAAAATGATAAAACTAGAACTTCCTGTTGCCAAAGCTTGGCTCAGTTTGTACAGTATATTGTGTTATCATAGGGATAATTTTTTGTATTGCTGCAACCTGCATTGTATATCTGGTCAGACAGGTCAACAACTAAAATGGATGGGGTCAGTGTGGAAAGGAGGGGGGCACCAAGATTGGTCAGTGCTTAGGGCACCAGGGAGCCTTCATCCACCGCTACTTGCCATGTAGAATTCCTGGGGGTTGTGGGGGAGGTGTTAGCAGAGTGCATGGGGTTAGTAGCCATAACCATTTCTCAAGTGTGCCCTGGGAGTCGGTTCACATGAGACTGACCTTGGAGAAGCCTTTGTGCCTGGCTAGAACAGCTGCGGTGGCTCAAGTGGTTAAGACGCTGAACTGCAGGCTGTGGAAGGTCAGTAGTTCAGCAGTTCGAGACCCGGGTGCCGCATGACGGGTGAGCTCCTGTCTCTAGTTCCAGCTCCTGCCAACCTAGCAGTTCGAAAGCAAGAAATTGCAAGTAGATAAATAGGTACCACTTCGGTGGGAAGGTAACAGCGTTCTGTGTGCCTTGGTGTTTAGTCATGCCGGCCACATGACCACAGAAACATCTTCGGACAGCGCTGGCTCTTCGGCTTTGAAACGGAGATGAGCACCGCAACCCTAGAGTCGGATTCGACTGGCCTTCGAGCAAGGGAACCTTTACCTTTACCTTAGAACAGATAGGGCACCATATCTCTGTCTGTGTTGCCGCAGTATGCTAGGGGTAGGTCTGACATATGGGTGTGAGGAAGTGTATGCTTTGCCAGGCTCTTTGTAGCAGGAACTCCTTGCGTATTACGTGACACACCCAATGTAGCCAATCCTCTAAGAGCTTACAGTAGCCCCTGTAAGAAGAGCTCTGTAAGCTCTTGGAGGATTGGCTACATTAGGGGGTGTCGCCTAATATGCAAAGGAGTTCCTGCTACAAAGAGCCCTGACACAGCATCCTTTGCCCTAACAGCCACGAGTGAATTTCTGCAGAAAGAATTAATTTCCTGCACAAACAGGAACCTAGTTCTGTTATCATTCAGGCGAAATGCTTCAAAATTATTACAGAGAGAGATAGAGAGATTCCGAGGCAGGCTAATCTTGTCACCTTCTTTTTTCCGGCACTGCATGCAACTGCATAAGCGTCCCCTCATCCACCCATGTGTAGGACTCGCTAAATATCCTCTTACTTGGTTCTCTGCTGACCAATCAGTCTTGCATTTATTGGTTTGGATGGAGCAATGAATGAGGAGAAGGAGATGGCGCATGGGGATCCTCTCCCCTTTCTGCTTCCCACAGCCGCCCTTTGTGTGGCACAAAACACTCTCAGATGCAAAATGTCCTCTGGCCTATGTTCCTTCCGTAAAACAGTCGGAATTGGATGCATTTGCCCCTTGGAACTTGTGCCCATAACCAGGGCTATTTTCGTAGAAAAGGCCAGCAGGAACTCATTAGCATAATAGGCCACACCCAACAGCAGGAACTCATTAGCATATTAGGCCACTCCCCTGACAGCACAGCTCTTTAGCATATTAGGCAACACCCCCATGTTGCCAGAAGTATGGTCATCCAGCCACACCCACCTTTTGCTTCTTATTTTGTTTACCTTGTTTGTTGTCAAAACCCAGGGCTTTTTTTGGAGCAGGAACTCCTTTGCATATTAGGCCACCCCCCCAAATGTAGCCAATCCTAATGAGTTTCTGCTGTTGGGTGTGACCTATTATGCTAATGAGCTCCTGCTGGGCGTGGCCAACTCAGAAGCCAGCCGGAACTCCGTTCCTGTGCGTTCCTGCCCCAAAATAGCCCTGCCCATAACGTTTCAGTTAAATCCTAGATTGTCATCCCAACATTACTTCCAGCTCTGAAATGGAAGTGACGTCACCGCTTTGGGCAGAACAGTCCGTTTGGTGCAGTGGTCAAGTGCGCGGATTCTAATCTGGGTGAACCGGGTTTGATTCCCCACTCCTCCACTTGCACCTGCTGATGTGACCTTGTGTTATTTATTGGGACCGAAACATTGCAGGACCGTGCAGCCAGAGACAGGGTGAGCTTGGAGCCGAATAGCAATAGACCAACAAGATTCTGGCAGTAACCAATTAAGATGTAAAGTTTTGTAAATAGCCTATCATTGGGAGTGGAGTGTGTTGGGGTGTGGCCACTACTGCATGCAATATAACTGAGCTGAGGCCCTGGTCTACAGTCTTGTTCTGGCTGAAATCACTGAGTAAAGCAGAGCTGATCACTAGACTGGGAGTCTGTTCATCCATGGAACCCACTATTTAACACCCTGGGAAAGCCATAGTTCAGTCAGAGCTCTTCTCTCAAGGACAGTTTCTGTCAGTAGTTCTCTCAGCCCCACCTACCTCACAGGGCGTCTGTTGTGGGGAAGGGAAGTGAAAGGAGTTTGTAAGCCGCTCTGAGATTCCTTTGGGTAGTGAAGGGCGGGTTATCAATCCAATCTCCTCCTCCTCCTCCTCCTCTTCTTCTCCTTCTCCTTCTAGTATCCCAACTGATTTTGTTGTTTCATGCCAGCTTTACTTCCATTGTACGTTAGGTGCCATATATAAGCAATTGAAACAAAAATTCATTCATTTATTATGGGTCTATATGACCGAAGTCTTGACCAGAAGAAAACGGGTAAAATTAGTGCATAAAATATAACATAAAATATGGTAAGAGCATAGTCACAATCAATAAACATCAATAAAACCCAGGCAGTGGCCCGGAAGTTAAAATTTGCCTAGCTGCACTTGGGGTGGAGCCAACTAACTAAAATCATCTGAAGGTTGAAGATCAATAAAGGTATTATCAGGGTTGATAAAATTTTCAATGTTTCTTGAGAGCAGCAACCTTTGCCAGAACCGCACCACATTGGCTGGAAACAAAAATATAATATTAAGATGACCAAAAAAAATGCAGGGAAGTAGAAAATAATATGAAAACACATAATTGGACCGAAACACGTTTTCTGCAGGTGAAAAGGGAAGGAGCCATGCCGTCTGACTACACAAACAGGTTATGCTCAGGGTCTTCACAACTGCACATACGAAAAAGGTATGTAGTGTAGTCAGGAGTGGAAATGGGCGAGACTGAGTGAAAAAGCTTTCTGGATCCAACTCTCACACACATTTTTTTTAACTTCATTTTAATTATATTTGCTTCAGTTATTACCCGCCTTTCTTCCAATAGTGGTTACAGTAGGAGAAGGTGGATGGAGGTCTGAGGCAACTGTACTCTGTGCCAAGGTGTGTGGGGGGAGGCTGTGGCACAGTGGCAGAACATCTGCTTGGCATGCAGAAGGTCCAAGGTTCAATTCCCGGTATCTCCAGTCCAAAGGACCAGGCAGTAGGTGATGTGAAAGACCCCTGCCTGAGACCCTGGAGGGCCACTGCCAGTCTGCGTAGAAAATAGTGACATTAGTAGAACAATTGGCTGAGCAGTTGGGTTGGAACAGATAAAAGGAAGCACTTCTTCACCCAAAGAATTATTAACATGTGGAATTCACTGCCACAGGAGGTGGTGATGGCTACAAGCATGGGTGGTTTCAAGAGGGAACTGGATAAGCATCTGGAGCAGAGGTCCATCAGTGGCTATTAGCCACAAGGTATAGATAGGAACTCTCAGTCTGGGGTAAGTGATCCTCTGTATTCTTGGTGCTTGGGAGGGTAGGTCAACAGTGGGAGGGCTTCTCGTGTCCTGGCCCTACTACTGGACCTCCTGATGGCACCTGGTATTTTTGGCCACTGTGTGACAGAGTGTTGGACTGGATGGGCCACTGGCCTGATCCAGCATTGGCTTCTCTTATGTTCTTATGTTCTTAATCGTCTGATTCGGTATAAGGCAGATGGATGTGTTCATTATGTTTAGGATTATGTTGTTTTAAATCCCCTCAATGTCCTCTGTATTTGCCTGGAGCCTTTCTATAATGGCCTCTCCCTCACATTAGCTTCTCTGGGCCTTTGAATCACCAGCCACCCACATTCATGGGAACGGGTGATGCCAGTTTAGAATGAAGTGTTCATAGTGTTTACATTGTGTGTCCTGTACTGGTCTTTTCCTCAGACACTTTGATAACAATACTGAAGGCGTTTATGAGGTATATTTTAGTTCCCTTTTTAATAAATATTCACCTGGACAGGGAAGGAATGCCTGAAGGCAAAACGTGTTCTATTTAGTAGGGGGGGGGAGGACTTCAACGTTATATATGTTGTGTGTGGAATTCTTCAGTTTAAGTGGTAAGATAATTCTCAACCATTACCCACGGGTTATGACCTTTGTCTCAAGGGACTAAATGCTTTATTCTTTTCTGTGGCGGCTCCCTTAAATATGCTGTAGTAAGACCTGTACAGACAAAAGCCATTCATAGATAAAAGGATAACTAGGTATTTGAGGGTAAACTGATTTGAATGCAAACAAATATCTTTGACATGGGACATTTCTAGGCAAGCACCCCATTCGGGGGATTTCCTGAATTTCCCAGTCCCTGAGCATCTAGTATTTCAAACTATACATTAGGTCTATGGCTTCCATTGGAACCTTTAACCTAATTTAATACTAGGGATATCTGACAGCAAGATATAATGTGTGCTGATTTTTTAAAATATCCATACCTGAGCCCAGTTGTCATCTGCTGTGTAAAGTACTGGGTTCCGTGCCTCATGACTTGGACAACGACATAAGAGAAGATGCGTTTATTCGTACTTCACACAAGACAAAAGACAAACGACAACGGCTAGAGGCCAACTATATACAGTAGGGGGGACGCCCCTTAACATTATTGGTGGGTTTGAATCTCCCACCAATGTTCCCATAGGCTCCCTTTAGGCGAGCTCAGGAGCCTAGTCCCTATTGTTCTCAGGAACAGAGCTCGGCTGCTACCAGCCGCTCCCGTTCCTGGTCTAGGACATAACACCCTGTTTGTGTCTGGTGGTCTTCTCTTCTCACTTTTTCACAGTTGAAATGCATTGGCTGGGACCCATAAAAAAGAGAAGTGCTTTACCTCTTTGGTTGACATCTCTGGGAAGGTCCTTTACCAGGAAAGGGATCCCGCGAGCACAGCTTAGTCACATTCGTTGTTTATACATCCTGTGGAGGGGCGCGGTCAGGATTGCAGAAGAAAACTCCTCCCCCAATCCCCCACGCATTCATTTCAAAGGGCTCAGGATTGAACTCTACTGCCCCTATGGATCCATATGAGGTCTATGCAGGGCTGATGTCAGTATAACAACAACAACAACAACAAAGTTTCAATCTTCAGACAGCAGTTGAAGACATTTGTATTAAGGACTGTATTTGGATCATTTAGTTTTTATCTACCAGAAATCCTAATCAGAAATTTTAATTTTCTAAAAACATATATATATATATATATATATATATATATATATATATATATATATGCGCGCTCCGGACAGACAGGTAGCTAATAAATGTCTCCTCAGAGGTGTGAGGGGGCAGCAGGTCTAACCCCAGATAAGTACTTATTTGGTAGCTATTGCTATCAGATTCCCCCAGATGTTAACATCACATACTAAGAAATCAGGAACTAAGAATAGAAAGATGACCACTTCCTCGATGGTAATCGTCTTCTGCAGAAATGAGAAGCCCACACTTCTTGCTCCTTGTTCATCGCTCACTTCCATCTCCGTGGCTTGAAGTTCTGCTAGCAAAGCTTCCTTGAAAGACGTTTTAAAGCTTTGGAGTCGTCTTTGACTGTTGAGACTGGAGCCATTCCAGAAGAGGTAAGTTTGAGAGAGCTGGATTTGTTTTGAATACGATGGAGAATACATACATGTGAATTACACAAGAAGCTGCCTTATACTAATCAGATTTCTGTTTCATAAGGTCAGCACTGTCTAGTCTCTCCATGGTCTCAGGCCGTGACTCTCCACAATCTCAGGCAGGGGTCTTTCACATCACCTACTGTCTGATCTTTTTCAACTGGAGACACTGAGGACTGAACTGGGAACCTTCCGCTTTTCAAGCAGGGTCTGTACCGCTGAGCCACAATCCCTCCCCTTGATTTTGGACAAACATCTGAATGCTGAACAGAACAAGAGCACAAAGTCCTCAAATAATAAGAGCTCAGTTTGTAACCTCAAAGAGATTCTCTACAGCTGTCAGGAACGTATCTTCAGGTTCTTGTCTGAAGTCTTCAACTTATGGGAAACCAAATTGTTATCTAGTATCTTGGCTTATACATCTTGTCATCCACCTACATCCGTTGAGTGGCAGTGGGGACCAAACTTTGTGACAAGGAGACTGACCGCTGTAGCTGACAATCGGGCAACCTTAAGAAGGGACCCTGTTGGACCTAGGCTTCACCAATGTCATCCCTAGTATTTGCCAGCAAAAGGGGAGGGTGGTAGAGTTAAAGCTCCCTTTGGCATGCTGTTATCTGGAAGCTATGATAAGATAAGTCAGCTGGGCTGAGGCAAGGAGTGGAGAGCACGTGGTGAGTTGCTGCTAGAAGGTAAGGGGTTTTTTATTTTTACTTTCTCCCTTTGCCTTCCTAGTTGCTGTGTGGGAAGCTAAGAGTGAGTTGAGTTCTTTGTAGCCTGCTAGAGAGTGGTTCTGTTTAAGTTCTGTTTGGGGCTGTTTGTGTTTTGGGGGTTGTTGGAGGCTGAGTTGCTGTGGTGTGCTGCTGATTGCAAGCCCCGCCCCCTGCTGTGCTAGGCAGGAAGTGGCCTTTCAAAACAAAAGGCTGCTCCTCACCAGAGGCACGAGCCTGTGGCGAGAGCCAAAGGGCTCTTAGACTGTGGGTCTTGCTTGGAGACCTTGTAAGAACCTGAGAAGAGGGCTGTTGCTGAGTTCTGGAGAGAGAACTGCTGGCAAGGTAGCCATTTGGTCAGTCTCAAAGTTGTCAGGGTACATCACCACAACAAGGATCTTTGTCAGACTTTGAGGGAAGTCCCTGGAGGCTGTAGAAGGCTGTAGAAGATAGCATTGCTCCTAGGGAGATGGGTAACGAAGGATCTATTCCAGTGACCTGCCAGGGTTGTGCCATGATCATCTTTCTGCCTTGCCAAGAAATGCATTATACTTGCTGCAAGTGCAAGCTTATAAGAATGCTTGAGGAGAAGATGGGAGACCTTGAGGCACAAATCTGTACACTGAGGAACATCAGGGAGGGAGGAAGGTTTTTAGACGTGGGAGAAGAGGGGCTCCTGAGAGAACAGCAAGAGCCAGCAAATCGTAAGCAAGAGGAAGGAAGTAACAAGGGACAGGTGGGTGAGTGGGAGCATGTGATTTTGAGGAGTAAGATAATCAGGAAACACGGTTGGTAAAGCTGCAGAATCACTACCAGCTGCTTCTGATGGTGGAAGATCAGAACAGCACACTCTGAGATCAAAAGGACATAACTGATGCACAAACGCATGGGCAGAGAAGGAACCAAGCGATGCCATGGAGGAAGAGACAAGTAGTGGTGGTTGGTGACTCCCTACTGAGAAGGATGAAAGAAGTTGTGTGTAGACTGGACAAGGAACCTCGAGAGGCTTGTTGTCTTCCAAGAACATGTATCCAAGATGTGACTGAGAGAATTCCAAAACTAGTCAAAAGCTGTGACCAGTACCCGCTCCTGCTGTTCCATGTGGGAACAAAAGATACATCCCAAAGAAACCTTGAATGGATCTCCAAAGACTACGAGGCTCTGGGCAAGAAGGTGAAAGAGCTGAGGGCACAGGTGGTATTCTCCTCCATTTTACCTGTTGAGGGCCACGGAGCTGGGAGGGAGAACAGGATGCTGGAGGTGAATGGCTGGTTATGTAGATGGTGCCGTCGAGAGGGATTTGGCTTCCTGGACCATGGTATGTACCTCTGACATGAGGGACACTTGGCGATGGATGGGGTGCACCTTACAAAGAATGGGAGGAATGTCTTTGCTGGAAGACCTGTGAACCTGATCAGGAGGGCTTTAAACTGAAGCCATCGGGGGTGGGAAGAAAAAGCCTGATGTTTTACAGTTTCTCCAACACTTAAGTTCAAGAAAGGGAGTGACCAGAGAATAAATGAATGGGAGAGAGGTGAGTTTAGTAATTTTCAGGTAAATTCATGGGAACTATGGCAGGAAAGGATGTCTGTAATCTGAGATGTCCTTATACCAATGCACAGAGTATGGGAAATAAACAGGAGGGACTTCAAATATTGATAAGTAAGTATGATCTGATAGGTATCACTGAGACTTGGTGGGATGAGTAACATATATGGAGCACAGGGATTGAAGGATATACTTTGTTCAAATGGAACAGAATAAACAAAAAAAGAGGCGGGGTGGCACTATATGTTAAGAATGAATACACTTGCACTGAAATTCAGGATTTTGAGAGTTGCCCTGTTGAAAGTGTGTGGGTCAGGATAGAGCGGGAGAGGGGGGAGAAAATTAGGGGATATTGTTGTGGGGGTATACTACAGACCTCTGAACCAACCGGAAGAACTGGATGATGGATTTGTACAACAGCTTGCTAAACTTTCACAGAGACAGGATGTTGTGGTTATGGGAGATTTCAACTATCCAGATATTTGCTGGAAATCTAACTCTGTTAGACATGGGGCATCCCACAGATTCTTGAATAGTCTTGCAAACAACTTCATCTCTCAGAAGGTAGAGGTGGGAATCAGAGGATCTGAAATCCTGGATTTAATCCTAACAGGGAAGAACTGGTTGATGAGGTGAATGTTGTGGGATCCTTGGGGAATAGTGACCATGTCAGCTTGGAATTTGACATAGAGAAGGATGTGAAGCCAGGACCTAGTAGGACTCGTATCCTGGACTCCAGGAAAGCTGATTTCAAAAGCTCAGAGAAATATTAGGTCCCTGGCTGGAAATGCTGAGGGGGAAATCTGCACAGGAAGAATCACCAACTATCCCAAGGAGAAAGAAAGGTGGGAGATGAGTAATGAAGCTGAGTTAGCTGAACAAGAACTCTCTGAAGACTAAAAAGGGAAATGTACAGAAATGGAAGGAGGGACAAATTACTGAGGGTGTATACAAGAAGCAGTAGGGATGGTGTCAGAAAAGCTAAAGTGCAGGTGGAGCTGAGGCTTGCGAGGGATGCTAAAAATAACAAAAGAGGTTTCTATGCCTATGTTCAGAGCAAAAAGAAGAACAGGAATGGGGTAAGCTCATTGTTAGGGGAAGACGATCAAGCCTTACCAAGGGATGAAGACAAAGCAGATGTGGCTGTGAAGAAAGCTAATGCAATCTTAGGATGCATTAACAGAAGCATTGTGTCCAGATCCCGGGAGGTGGTAGTTCCACTCTATTCTGCTATGGTCAGGCCTCACCTGGAGTACTGTGTCCAGTTTTGGGCACCACATTTTAGGAAGGATGTTGACAAGCTGGAACGTGTACAGAAGAGGGCAACCAGGATGGTGAGAGGGTTGGAATCCAAGTCTTACGAGGCAAGGCTGAAAGAACTGGGTATGTTTAGCCTGGGAAAGAGAAGGCTTAGAGGGGACATGATTGCAGTCTTCAAGCATTTGAAGGGCTGTCATGTAAAAGACGGAGCAGATCTATTCTCTCTTGCTCCGGATTGCAAGACAAGATCTAATGGGGAGTCGATTACAAGGGAGTCATTACCAGCTAAATATCAGGAGAAACTTCCTAACTGTAAGAGTGGCTGAGCAGTGGAACAGACTGCCTCAGGAGGTGGTGGATGCTCCTTCACTGGGCATTTTCAAGTGGAGGCCAGATGACCATATTTTGGGTATGTTGCAGGGCTATCTTTTGGCTCTGCTCCTGCAGAGTGCAGGGGGTTGGACTAGATGACCTGCAAGGTCCCTTCCAGCTCTAACATTCTATGATTCTGTGATTCTATTTTGCAATGCAAAGAAGGTAGGCTACATAGTTTTCTTCGTGATCTATTTCCCATTCTGATGTCACAGGGCTGCCAGGTTCCTCCTAGCCGCTGGTGGAGGATGGGGGCTACAGTTGTCTGATCCAGGTTAGGAAACTCCTGGAGATTTGGGGAAGGAGCCCAGGGAGGACATGGGGCCTCCATGGGGTACAGCGCCTTAGGCTACAGTCACACAAACTAAATAATCCACTTTCCAACTGGATTTTGGCAGTTCACACAGGAAAATCCAGTTGGGAAATGCACTGAAACTGGATTGAAAGTGGATTATTTAGTGTGTGTTACCGCAGCCTTAGAGACCATCCTCCAAGGTATCCATTTTTTTCCAGATCTCTGTGCTCTGAAGATGAACTGTAACTCCAGGGGATCCCCAGGTCCCACCTGGAGGCTGGCATCCCTTGACTCACATCTCTGTGTCTGTCATGTTCATATGCTCCAGCTAGTGACGATGGGGACCATGCATTCCTAAGATTTGTTGGCATGTATCCAACCTTGCAGTTCCTCTGGAAGAGTGGTATTTTTGTATGTGGAACAAGGGATTTCCGTCCATTCCCCCTCTCACCGGAAACCTTCACTTTAACTCTGTATTGTTCCTAAGGGTCAGCTGACCCTTAGGAGTAAAATCCGGGGGCCTCGGTGGGTTGCTGTTGGAAGCAGAACTGGGGAAGTCCTGCTCTACAAAGATCATAGAGAGTTGGTTGTACACCATTCTCCGTTTGTCAGGGGTGATTTACATATAGCCTAAGTGGTGTTTGAGTCTGGAGATTCAGACGTAATCAGAGAGTCAGAACTCCTTGCTAATACCTGCATGTGTTAATGTGAAAGAAAATTGTTATAAAATGATGTATAGATGGTATATGACACCAAAAATTGCTAATATGAATGAGAACATGTCTAACAAATGTTGGGTGTAAGAAAAAAGAGGGCTCGTTTTACCATACGTGGTGGACATGTGAAAAAGCGGTTGCTTTTTGGACTGAGGTCCATAACGAAATTCAGAAGATCCTGAAATGTACTTTGAAAAAAGAGCCAGAAATGTTACTTTTAGGGCTTAAAATGGAAGAAATCAAAGTGACAAAGAGAACATTGTTATGGTATTTAATTACAATGGCAAGGTTGACTTATGCTCAATTTGGGAAACAAGAGAAGATACCGGATAAATGGGAATGGATAAAGAAGATGATTTTTATGGTAGAAATAGACAAACTGACAAAAAAACGCAATGGAAAAGAAGATGAAGAATTTTTAGCAGATTGGAAAGACTTTAAAGTTTACTTAGAATTGAATTGGGATGTTAAAAACAGATTGCTTTGCTTTGATGATTATTAAGAATAGATGTTGTATAAGAAATGGATTGTATTTAAAATGTTACCTAAGAAAGAGGAATAGAAAAAGAAAATGTTTAAAATGAAGATTTGATTACTGAGTAAGAATCGAATGTAAGAGAATATTGACTGAAATATTAATGGGGGTGGAGCATTGCTGGGAGCCGGGGGAGGGGAGGGAGAAAAACTGTAGAAAAGGATATGTTAAGAATTGGTTATTAACTATGGAACATGCTATTATATCCTGTTAATAAAATTTCTTTTTTTTTTTTTAAAAAAAAAAAGGGAAGTAAAAACTGATTTCATTGGAAGTCTTTACTTAGGCCCAGGACAGACTGGCAATTTGCCCCGGTATCGAGTCGCGGCAAAAAAAACCCGGAGTAAACGATACTGGGTTTTCCCGTCCACACAGCGGGGGCCTCTGCCAGAAGATACTGGACGGAGGCGCGCGGGAGCATACAGACTGCCGCGCCGGAGGCATGCTATATTCGCAGTTTCCCTATTATTTCGGCTGTGGGCATATGTGCGCATAAGCGCATTTTGGCGATTTTTTTTTTTGCCCTGCAACGCCGGCACCGCATTGGGCAGTGGAGCGGAGCGCAGCCAATCACACCGCTGCTGCCTCATGCCCAACGCGGGTTGCTCCCGGCTTTTCGGCTGCGCGTTCAGACTCCCCGGAAGCGGAGAAACGCGCGACAAACGCAGGCTTTCAAGATTTGCGTCGGCTTTTTTTTAATCCGGCAGTGAAGCGCGAGAGCACCGGTAGGCTACGGGTGGGGGACGCCAGGCAGATGTGCCTGTGTGAACATTCCATTTAATCCGATATTGAGTCGTTGTCAGCCCGGGTCCCATCCCGTGGCAAATTGCCAGTCTGTCCTCGGCCTTAGGGAGGGACCTTTGACAATGAGTGGAACATCAGTTGGTTTTGTGGCAATGGTGTTGTATCATTGTCTCTCTGTTTGAGTGCAGTGGCACCTTTAAGACCAACAATGTTTAATACTAGGTATAAGATTACATATGCGTGCATATCTGAAGAAGTGTGCATGCACACAAATGTTTTTGCCCAGAATTAAGCTTTGTTGGTTTTAAAGGTGCTCCGGCACTCAGGCTTCGGTCTATTGCTTCAGACCCACAAGGCTATCTACCCGAATCTCTCTGAGACCTGTCCCACAATTTATTCACAAAGGCCATCGGTTTATTACCCAAATTTGGAAGCCCTTCATATCCTCATTCAGTGTAAAAAGATGGCTTGTTGTACTGTAAAGTGATAGTAATCACTGTGTATTTAGCAAAACATTCGCTGTCCTTTCTTCTGATTGATTTATGTTGAACCTCATATCTTCCGGCTTTGGCTGGAAGGGTGGGGTATCCATGTGATTAATAAATAAATAATAAGTAAACACATTTCTTCCTGTTTGCTTTGCAGGACGCGCCACTGCATTTCTCGGCGAACCCTCAGCTGGTGAGCTTAGACTCCTTCCAGAAGAAGTAAGTTTTCTTTGTTGAGCGTCTCGCAGTGCAATGCAGAATCAGACCCTTCTCAGTCAAATGAAGTCAACAGGCTTAGAAGGGCATAACCTGCCTATGTATGTATTTATTTATTTATTTATTTATTTATCACATGGATACCCTGCCCTCCCCGCAATGCAGGCTCAGGGAGGCTCACAATCAGTGCATTAATACAGTTAAAACAACATAAAATCATATCAGAACAATTCGTTATTAAAAACAGTTTCATAAAGTGCTGAAGACAGTTATTCGAGATGGCTTATTTCAGTGTATCGTCTCGAAATCACTCTGCTTGAGATTTTCCTGTGGCACAGGCTAGGTGTTAGAGGCCAAGGCGCAGGCTAGGTGTTAAAAACCAGGGCTCTATAGTGGTGGAGGCTCCCTAGCGGAAAGCCTGGCGGAAGAGCTCCATCTTGCAGGCCCTGTGGAACTGTAAAAGGTCCCGTGGGGCCCTGATCTCCTCCAGAAGCTCTTTCTACCAGTGTTGTGCTGCTAGTATTGTGCTGTTAAAGTGGACTCATCAAATATCCTTTGTGTGGCCGCGAAGATCTGGTGGTAGATTCAAGAAGTTGACGTATAATTGTGTAGCCTCCATGACAATGACGGAATTCCAGTCTCTACAGTTTAGGGTTGCCAGTTCATGGGTGAGAAATTCTTGGCAATTAAGGGGGTGGAGCCTGGGGAGGGTGGGGTTTGGAGAGAAGAAGGACCTCAAAGGATATGGAATGCCAGGTAGTTGACTCTCCAAGCAGCTGCATTCCACCAGGGAACTGATCTCTGTCATCTGGAGGTCAGTTGGGATTCTATAAGGACAGGGTTGAACCTGGATTTAAGGTCTAGTGCGCAATCACCCCAAGTTTCAACTTCGTCAATCCAGCCTCAAAGTTATAGCTAAACACAATGCCTTCCAGGGTGATAATTCCACAAGAGTAGCCATTTCAGTAATGTTGCCACAAAACCAACAGGAGAAGTCACATCTCACAATGTACTTCCTGCACTTTATGGTATTTTGAATGTGTTACTTCTTTGTATCAAACATGTATAAGCATCTGCCTACTGAGGAGCCACTGCAGGGCTGGTTCTAGGTTTTTTTTTTTTGGGGGGGGGCTGGGCAAACAGTGCCCGGTGGCCCCATCTACCCATCGCTGGGTCCATAATGCCTTTCTTTCACCCTGAACACCTGCATGCCTTCTCCTGCTTGCTAGACCTCCCACTGCCCATTCTCACCACCTGCAAACTCTTGCTTCAACGGCACAGGCCAGTGTATGCAGCTGGGAGCACTAAGGTTTCCAGCTTTGCATTGGAAAATACCTGGGGTCCTTGGGGGCAGATCCTGGAGAGGGTGGGGGAAAGGGGAGGAGCGGGACCTCAGCAGGGTACAATAAGAACATAAGAGAAGCCAATGTTGAACCAGGCCAACGGCCCATCCAGTCCAACACCCTGTCACACAGCGGCCAAAAATACCAGGTGCCATCAGGAGGTCCAGCAGTGGGGCCAGGACACTAGAAGCCCTCCCACTGCTGCCCCCTCCAGCACCAAGAATAGAGTGCATCACCTGCCCCAGACTGAGAGTTCCCATCTATACCTTGTGGCTAATAGCCACTGATGGACTTCTGCTCCATATGTTTATCTAATTCCCTCTAGAAACTGTCCATGCTTGTAGCTGCCACCACCTCCTGTGGCAGTGAATTCCATATGTTAATCACTCTTTGGGTGAAGAAGTATTTCCTTAGAGTCCACCCTGCCATAGAGTGCACCCTGCAAAGCAGCCATTTTCTCCAGGGGGAATTGATCCCTGTCAGCTGGATATCAGTTGTGAAAGCAGGAGATTTCCAAGCCCCACCTGGAGGCTGGCAACCCTAGATGCTGCCATTGCCACCAGGAATGCCACAACCCACGTACCCTTCTTCTATGACTCTGGGCAGCTGAGAGCACAGGTACAGGCTGGTGGCAAGGGAGCTATGTGGGTGGGGGTCAGCAGCAGTGGGCCTCACCAGTAGGGTTGCTAGGTCCCTCCTTGAAGCCAGTGAGATATGAGGGGACTTACCAGGAGCAGGAGGGAGGCTCAGCTGACATTGCAGCAACACACCTACATCACTGCCCACGTGACCCAGAAGTGACATCATCAAGCAGCGACATTGGGCAACATTCTGGTATTTGGGCAAAAACTCTATGGTGAATTTTGCTCCTACCATAGAGATTTTTACCCAAACATAAGAATGTCACCCCAACATCCCCAGCATGATGAAGTCACTTCCAGGTCATGTGGGCAATGATGTAGACATGTTGCTACACATGGGCTGCGGTCACACACACTAAATAATCCACTTTCGGTGCACTTTCCAACTGGATTTTTACTGTGTGAACTGGCGAAATCCAGTTGGAAAGTGGATTGAAAATGGTTTGAAAGTGAATTGTTTAGTCTGTGTGACCGCAGCCATTGGCTGGGCCTCCCTTTTTCTCAGGATAAGTGAAGAGAAGAAGAGATTGGATTTATACCCCGCCCTTCACTACCCAAAGGTGTCTCATAGTGGTTTACAAACTCCTTTCCCCTCTCCTCCCCACAACAGACACCCTGTGAGGTAGGTGGGGCTGAGAGAGCTCTGACAGAAACTACTCTTTTTCAAGAACAGCTGTGCTGGAACTATGGCTTACCCAAGGTCATCCAGAAGGTGCAAGTGGAGGAGTGGGGAATCAAACCCGGTTCTCCCAGATTAGAGTCTGTGCACTTAACCATTACACCAAACTGGCTCTCTACTTCCCCCTGCCGGCCAGCTGATTGGTGGTGGGACAGTGGGACCTGGCAGCAGGGGACCCCACCTCCACCGGGGGTCTGGAAACCCTACTCACCAGAAATCCTGGGCCCTTGCGGCTACCCCACCTCAGGATAGGTTGATGCTGGCCGTACATGTCTGGTACATGTCCATGATAAAGAAGGCTCTAGTCACCAAAAGCCTCATACTGAGATAATGTCGCTCAGACCTTCAAAAAAATGGGTGATCAGCACAATGAGATCCTGGTGATGTTACAGAACAGTGTCTGAAAGATCTGCATTCTGCATATCTTGATGGGACAGATTTCTAAGGTTTTGAAGTCAGCAGAGCATGGCTTGCCGGCTCTGTTTCTTCTGCTGATGTCAACTTCCTATTTCTACGGTTGTGCAAGCTAACTCATTCGATATTATACTAGTGACTGTAATGCAATGCAACATTTTGTTGATCTCTGACATAACACTGCACCCCAAGAAAAGGATTCTGTCAGTTAACTCCATGTCTTAGGCTGAGTTCAGACTGGCAGTTTGCCCCACTATAGCCACGTTTCAGCCACGTTTTACAAGCGGATTAAAGGGGGGGTTCACACAGGCACATCTGCCTGCCGTTCCCCACCAGTAGTCAACCCATCGTGTACCGCTTCGCTCCCGCGTTTAAAAGATACCTGGTGAAAGCGGTAGCAAATCCCTGAGAGCCTGTTTATCCCACTTCATTCCACTTCCGGGAAGTGTGAACGCCAGCCCGAAAAGCCGAGAACAACCCGCTTCAAACTGCCAGTCTGAACTGAGCCTTAGTGAAGCAAAATGTTACTTAAAAAAAACAATCTCAGGTTACTACTCTTAACAGTAAGAATATAATTGAATATGTATTGTAATCTGGAATGGTAGATTTAAATGTGATTCTCTGTTCTGGGGACAAGAAAAATACTCTACACAGCCAAGATGCTGTTAAGTTTGCTTCCATGCAAGACAGGAGATGGTGGTGACCTGAAGACTGGGTTCTTACAATTTAGGGAACACCAGTCTCCAATTCTAACATATTTATTACCAATGTTGCCCCCCCCAGTTGAACCCAAACAGATGTTAACCAGAAACCAAGCCTGTCCTTCTTTTGACCTACATTTGGCTACATTAGGGGTGTGTCGCCTAATATGCAAAGGAGTTCCTGCTACAAAAAACGCCCTGACTGCACCACTATTTTGCATGCTAACTTAACCAGCCACTCTCTCTATATATATACAACTATGGCCCCAGTCATACGGGCCAGAAAACGCGGGGAGGAGGCGTGGCAGTTCGCCCCGGAGCAAAATAAGGCGCGGTAGCCCGATCACATGGGCCACCGGGTTGCCACGCTCCGGTGCCAAGCGCCGATCACACAGCACTACTACAGTGCAGCAAAAAAGCAGAACAGCAGAGCACGCAAGCCGCGCTGTAGCAAAGGACGCATGTGCCGTTGGGGGGGGGGCGGGCCGCTGTCGGTGTCTTGCGTGTGTGCATGCGTCATTCAGTGTCGGTGCACATCCCATGTAAACTTACAACATCCGGAAACCCCGGGACATGGGCGGGTGTCGGAAGCCCCGGGATACTGGCGCTCCCACAATCAGACGTCGGCCTTTGCCCCGGGGTTCCGGAAACTAGTGTTTCGACCCTAGTAGTTTTTTACTCTGCGTTTTCCACGGGAAGCCGCAGGTTGGCCACGGGAGTGCTACGCCTCCCAGATGTGCTGGTATGATCACGCACGGAAAGTCCGCAGGGCTACCGTGCCTTCAGCAGGGCAAATGCTCCGTGTGAACGGGGCCTATGTTCTGTAATTCCATTTCATTGTCTGACGAAGCTCACATCTTGAATAAAACTTTGTTGGTCTTCAAAGTCCCACTGGACTCTGTGTTCTATTGCTTCAGACCAAGACGGCAGCCCACCTAGATTCATATTTCTGCAGTGAGTGGTGGGCCTTCTTACAGGATCTGGGCCTACACAGGTGCCTCAAAATGCCAGTCCCTAATGCCATGCCCTCTTCATGGTGCCCCAAGACCCTTCTTTCTTCTTTCCCCTCTCCAGTAACAGTAGGAAAGAGTAACTACTCTGCAACTGATTCCTCAGTTAATTCATGATGATAATAATAAATACCTTATGTATTTAAGAATGATATTTGTATTCAAATCTGACATTCTCTGTATATTTCAAACTCACAATTCTTGGGGTTTGTTTCTGCAGGAGACCTTTTCTGGTGAACATGACTTCATGTGGACTAGGACCGTGTCTAAACACAAGTGAAAAATGCGCACTCCATCAAGGCTTGAATACGGCTCATAATATATCTCAAGACTTTCCATTTTTGGACGCAGAAAACCTTGAAACACATATACTGGGTGGTCTCATTATCTTGATCTCCATGTTTGGGCTGGTGGGGAATGGGGTTGTTCTTTGGTCTCTCTACTTTTTCCCTCAGAACAATCCTTTCGTATTCATCACCAATTTAGCCGTAGCTGACTTTGGAGTCCTCTTTGTAATGTTCACTTCTTTCGCACTGTTTTTCATTGTTTATCTTCACGGCCATTCATATGGTGTAGTCTGTGTTCTGAAACTAAGTCTGTCCGCCTTGTACCTTGTCATGCTTTGGGGAAGTGCATTATTCCTTGCAGCCATCAGTGCCGATCGATGCGTAGCAGTCTTTTTCCCACTTTGGCACCGATGTCACCGCCCCAAGTCCTTGCCGACCATTGTATCCGCTCTCCTCTGGCCTCTCGCTTCCGTGGTTGGAGGACTAACGTTTTATTATGATATCTGGCTTAAAGGTCGTAAAACTGAGATGACGTTCTTTTTTCTGATTGATTCATTTATAGTCCTTTCCAGTTCAGCCCTGTTCGTCAGGGTCTACTGTTACTCGCATCCCTGTCGACGAGAAAGACTGCTCAAAGTCATTATGTTGTCACTGTCCGTTTTCATTATCACCTTGGTTCCCCAGGCTTTCTTCCTCCTCTTTATCCAGGACATTAAAAAGGCTTATTTATTTATGGAAATCCTCATCTCTCTGAACAGCAGCGCGAATCCCGTCATTTATTTTTTCGTCGGGAGACTGAGAGGTGTCCCATCCAGGAGATCTGTTAGTTTTTTGCTCCAGAAAGTCTTCAAAGAAGAGGAGGATTCTGACGGGCAGCCCTCCAGTAGCAAGAGCACTGTTCAGACAACTTCTTAAATCCCTAGAATTATATGTTAACATGATGGATGCTTTTGTTGGAATGGAGATTATTGTAAATCAGGTGTGAGCCAAATGGCACCTCAGGGGTGTATTCGGAACACACAGCAAAGTTTCCTGAAAGCTGAAACATGGGGAATTTGGTCATCAAGGGCAGCATTAACTTTGGGTTCATATTAGAGAATCACTTTCCCCCCTTCATTAGCAACAACTCTGACGCAGGATGAGTAGTTCCTCCTGTTCTTCCCAATCCAAGAAACATAAAAGGGGATGATCCTGAGCCCTCCTGTGTACTTCTACAGACTTTACCTGTTAAACAAATGAGTAAAGCTCTTTCAGATAATAAGATCTCAGAAGTATGCAATACAAGCACTTGTGGGCACTCAATGAAATTGCTGAGAAGTCGGGTTAGAACGGATAAAAGGAAGTACTTCTTCACCCAAAGAGTGATTAACACATGGAATTCACTGCCACAGGAGGTGGTGGCGGCTACAAGCATGGACAGCTTCAAGAGGGAATTAGATAAACATATGGAGCAGAGTTCCATCAGTGGCTATTAGCCACAAGGTATAGATAGGGACTCTGGGGCAAATGAGGCTCTGTATTCTTGGTGCTTGGGGGGTCAACAGTGGGAGGGCTTCTAGTGTCCTGGCCCCAGTGATTGGATCTCCTGATGGCACTTGGTATTTTTGGCCACAGAGTGTTGGACTGGATGGGCCATTGGCCTGATCCAACATTGGCTTCTCTTATGTTCTTATGTTAACCCCTAGAGATACATTGTTTGAAGAAAAAAAATAGATTTTCAAATATGGGGTGGAGCTACTTCATGGTGATTGCTGGTTTTTAGGCTTCAAATCCATGTATGGGGTGAGAATGATTCCAGTTTCTCATGGCTACTGTTTTCAGTGGGAGACCAATCTGAGGATCTGGGGCAGCTGTTGTTTCAAGATAACGGCACCAAATTTGCACAGAAGATAGTCCCCCTATTCTAAAGAACCCCCCCCCCAAGTTTCAAGCAAACTGGGGTCCAATTCTACAGGCCACTGAATAAAGGGTCCGGTTCTATGGGTCCTTAAACAAGATGCCTCCAGTTATCCTACTTGCTGAGGCAAAATGGCTCCATCCCCACAAAGGGGGAAGGGAAGGAGAAGGAACCAGCTAGAATCAGAAATTTGATGGCCCATGTGACTGGCTTGTGCCAGTGGGGAGCCACCCTCCTGGGCCACTGCCCGGGAAATTCAGACAATCAAAGAAGAACAAGACATCTACTGCTGATGATGATCATAGTAAAAGTCAAACCCAGAAAAAAAATGCATGGGTTGTTTTTTTTTTTCTAATAATCCCAAATTTGTGTAACCATTCTGGAAAATCATCTTGGGAATTCTGACTGCACACCCCTAGTATGCTTCATTTAACATTTAGATGTTGGTCAATAACTAGACAATTGGGCCACATGAGAACCAGGTGCTGAAACTTCATCTGGGAAGACATTGGCAATCCTTTGGCCACATCTCCTTCATAATGGGGTTGTGATCAGTGTCAAAAGAAAAACTGTAAAGATCTCTCTCTCTCTCTCTCTCTCTCTCTCTCTCTCTCTCTCTCTCTATCTATCTATCTATCTATCTATCTATCATCTATCTATCTATCTATCTATCTATCTATCTATCTATCTATCTATCTATCTATCTATCTATCTATCTATCTATCATCTTCTATCATCTATCATCTATCATCTATCATCTATCTATCATCTATCATCTATCATCTATCTATCTACCTACCTACCTACCTACCTACCTACCTATCTGTCTGTCTGTCTGTCTGTCTGTCTGTCTGTCTGTCTGTCTATCTATCTATCTATCTATCTATCTATCTATCTATCTATCTATCTATCTATCTATCTATCTATCTATCTATCTTCTATCTATCTATCTATCTATCTATCTATCTATCTATCTATCTATCATCTATCTATCTATCATCTCTCTATCTCTCTATCGGTCTGTCTGTCTGTCATCTATCACAATGATGCATAATCTGTGAGTAAAAAGCCATTTCATGCCTCTGTGTATTGACCCTGGACTTCCCTGGTGCTCTCTCGTCTAAGTACTAACCAGGGCTGACCTTGCTTGGTTTCCAAGATGTGAAGAGTTCAGTCTAGCCTGGGTCATCCAAGTCAGGGGGCGACGATGTTAATACCGTATATAAATAGTAGTGAATGGTGTTATCTAGCATGTTAATGTCATGCCTCAATGTACACAGGTGAATTGTTAATCCTTTCAATAAATTAAACTGTTGCTTGCTACCTAGCTTGCTGTACTTGTTTAGGCTTGGAAAAGAGAGTCATGCATAAAAGCGGTCTTGTTGCAATGGCAAAGCAGATGCTTTGCATGCAGAAGGTCTCAGTTTCGATCCCTGGCATCGCCTGTTAACATGTGCAGATAGCAGTCATGGTAGAAAGTGCCATCAAGTCGCAGCCAACGTATGGCGTCCCCATTGGATTTTCAAGGCAAAAGCCATTCAGAGGTGTTCTGCCGTTGCCTGCCTTTGTGTAGTAACCCTGGATCTCCCATCCAATAATTATCCAGGGCCAGCCCTGCTTAACTTCCAAGCTCTGATGAGATTGAGTTAGCACAAGCCTTCCAGGTCAGGATATTCAGGTAGTAGATGATATGAAAAAGCTCTGATGGAAACCTGCTGCTCTTCAAATCAGACAAAATTGACCTTGATGGACCAATAGTTTCACTCAATAAAAAGCAGCTTAAGTTTTGGTATATAAAAGTATAAAGAAGCTTGCTTTTCAGCCTCAATAAGTGGATCCATATTGCCGAAACGCTACCTACTGGAAATCCAAAGAAATAAACTGGGAAATAAAGAGAGGACTGAAGCCAACATCCGAATATTTTCCAGAGTGAAAATGTGTTGAAAATCTTCAACAAGCCTGGATATCCTGGGCCCAGTGAAGGGCCTGAGACTGGAATTCATTCCACTCAATTCAAATCTCTGAATAGCTGTGCTGCACCCAAACACCGTCCAAGTGAGGAATGAATCTTCTGTCATTACGAGATCACTAGGAGTAAGGCCCATTGTGGGAAGAAATACAACGGGCTCCAGAAGGAAGCTCCAGCTGAGCGTCCCGGCTGTGGCTGGTGGGGCGGCAGAGGGAAGGGGAAAATAGAGGGAGGCGAGCCATGTTTATTTCCTTCTGCTTAGCTATAAGGCAGGACTGTCTCAAGTCATTTTTCTGTCCCAAGTGGGTAGTATGGGAGGACAGCCTCATGGTAACGGGTATGGTTCCCTCCACCCCTGACTTATGTTGATTTGGGGCTATGCAGTTGCAGCTAAGGTAGAAAAGCACCTCCTCCTATGCCATGTCTTCTGGGTTCCAAGGGTCTGGAAAGTGGTTCCATAGCCAGTTACAGGGTTGCCAACTCTGGGTTGAGAAATACCTGTAGGTTTGAGGGGAAGAGCACGGGGATGGCAGGGTTTGGGGTGGGAAAGGACCTCAGCAGCGTATAAGGCCATAACTGGCCAAACCAGCCATTGTCTCCTGGAGAACTGATCTTCGTTATCTGGACATCAGATTTAATAGCTGGAGATCTCCAGGTGCCACCTGGAGATTGGCTTATGTTAATTTGGGGCTATGCAGTGGCAGTTAAGGTAGAAAACCACCTCCTCCTATGCCATTTCTTCTGGGTTGCAAGAGTCTGGAAAACAGTTCCGTAGCCAGTTACAGGGTTGCCAACTCTGGGTTGGGAAATACCTGTAGATTTGAGAGGTAGAGCCTGGGGAGGGCAGGGTTTGGTGTGTGGAAGGACTTCAGCAGGGTATAATGCCATAGAGTCCACTGCCCAAAGCAGCCATTGTCTCCAGGAGAACTGATGCTGGTCATCTGGACATCAGTTGTAATAGCTGGGAAATTTTATGTAGGGGAAATAATGTGCTGTGGCTGGGGAACATGGTGATTTCTGGGAGATCTCCAGGCCCCACAGGGAGATTGGGATATGTATTTTACCTCAGGACATATTCAGTGACTCCCAACAACAACAGCAAACTGTTTAGAATGTTAAAGGCAAAGGCCAATAAGGCTGCATATGCAAATGACCTTGTGTTCTGACTGGCTATGGCTGGGAGAGGAACAGCAAACTGTTTAGAATGTTGGAGGCAGGATTCAGGCAACACAGCCGATGGATAGGTAGACCCTCTGAGTGACAGATCAGGGAGTCAACTGATTTGGGAGCATGTGAAATGTTCTGGAAGGTCCATAACCAAAACAGAATTATATATAAGGAGAGATAACAGAAACTTGCTGGGTCATGCCAAATTTTCATCAATCCAACTTCCTCTTATAGTGCAGTGGTTAGGACTGTGGACTGTGGGAGAACCGGGATTGATTCCCCACTGCTCCACATGCAGCTTCTGGTGTGACCTTGGTCAGTCATAGGTTCTTTCAAAGCTGTTCTCTTAAGAACAGTTCTTGGGAGAACTCTCTCAACCTCATCTACCTCACAGGGTGTCTGTTGTTGGAAGGGGAAGGGACAGGAGATTGTAAGCCACTCTGAGACTTCTTCAGGTAGTGAAGTGTAGGTTATAAATCCAATCTCCTCCTCCTCCTCCTCCTCCAACCAGATACTCATAGCAATGTGAGCAGTCAATAAACCTGCCTTACTGTTGACCTCAGCAATGTCTATTAATTCATGACAGAAACTGCTGGGGGGGGGGATGGGGTGGACAGGCAGAAACACAAAGTTCCAGAACAACCTGGAAACCTTCCTCCTATTCCAAATCACTGGTGAGGCTAAATTAAGAAATATTTTTTTAAAAAAATGGATAGACCTTCTGGATGATCTACGGAGGGGTCTGGAGCCATCCTTCCTGAGCTAAGACAAAAATGTTTGAGCTAGAGGCTAAAAAACTGTGGGCTAGCTCACACTAACTCAGCTTAGAGGGAACACTGGTTACCATGACTTCCTGATGCAGACGCACACACATGCATGCACACACACAAACACACTACCAAAAATACAAAAAAAAAAAAAAATAGAATAAATTTGAAAAAATGGATAGCCATTCTGGATGATCTATAGAGGGGTCTCAATTGTATAAGAGTGTGCTGAACTGAGGAATTGCTTACTGGTTACATTGTGGCCCTTTAAAGAGCTGACCATGTGTCTGTCTGGTGCCTGCCAGAATAATCTGGATTGTCACCAATTTGCCCCCCCTAGCCGGAATGAAGAGACAGACACCAATGTTGGGTTAACTAAATGGGCCACTTTATTAGCTATTGACAACAAATAAAACAATGGCAAGGGCCAAATGCTGTGCAGAATGGTCAAGGCCGTGGGTCCAAAGACCCATCCTTCGCCATTTGAAACAGGGTGAGCCCCCAGCCTCAAGCAGGAGCCAACAGGCTATGGCTTCCACCCAGCCAGCGCAGCTATCAGTTAACCTCCCAGTTAAGAGGGAATTAGATACATATGGAGCAGAAGTCCATCTGTGGCTATTAGCCACAAGGTATAGATAGGAATTCTCAGCCTGGGCTAAGTGATGCTCTGTATTCTTGGTGCTTGGTGGGGGGTCAACAGTGAGAGGGCTTCTCGTGTCCTGGCCCCACTGGTGGACGTCCTGAGGTCACCTGTAATTTTTGGCCACTGTGTGACACAGAGTGTTAGACTGGATGGGCCTTTGGCCTGATCCAACATTGGCTTCTCTTATGTTCTTAACACCAGCCCCCGAGCTGTAAGGCTCAAAGGGAGAATCAATCCTGGGAGGTCCTGTAGGCAATCTGCTCTCCCTGCTCAGGGCCGCAAGGCCCCTGGATCGCACTCATCAGACCCCTAGCACCTAAAAGGGTGCTAGCCAGTGCTCACCATACTGCAACCAGAATCTGAATAAAACCCCGCCAAATGCTAAAGTGACCAACCTATTTAAACACGGCCACACCCATGCCAATTTCCCCATCCACTGTCCCAGTACAAAGTAGGCAAAAACACCCTCTCCGCAGAGCCAATTCCGGAAAGGGTGAAAAATTCCTCCCTGGCCCCCAAATGGGCGACTGGCAATAAGCCTGTGCTATAAACGGGGAGGGAGGGTGGGCAGAGTTGAGGGTGGAGACTGAAACTGGGAAAGTGGGCATGCTCCCTCTAAGCTATGGAGTCCTGTGAGCAAAAATTCTACTTTGTGAGCCACTGGCATTTAAGTTGTGAGCAGGTGATTTGGCTACTGCACAAATTAGTTTGCTCTGGAGCCCTCCTTCCTGAGCAAAGACAAAAATGTGTGAGCCAGAGGCTAAAAAACTCTGAGCTAGCTCACACTAACTCAGCTTAGAGGGAACACTGGGCACCAGGCATAAAAAGCCTCTGGCCCCACCCCCCAGCAGATACCCAGATGTGGCTTGTTTGCAATCCTTTTCAGTGCCCTCTCCTCCTTGCAGGGAGGCAGAAGCAGCCCCCAGGCCGCACGGCTACAAGGGCCGGTGACCAAAGGAGCCGAATTCTCTTCACCCATATTACAGCTCAATGTATGAGCATGTGTGATAAATACAAAGAAAAAATGCTAGTGTCTTTGAACATTGAATTCACAATCCACATCTTCAGAGATTGGTTTGCAGAAGACAGTGATGAGCAGGGCTCTTTTTGTAGCAGGAACTCCTTTGCATATCAGACGACACACCCCTAATGTAGCCAATCCTCCCAGAGCTTACAGTAGCCCCTGTGAGAAGAGCTCTGTAAGCTCTTGGAGGATTGGCTACTTTAGGGGTGTGTTGCCTAATATGCAAAGGAGTTCCTGCTACAAAAAGAGCCCTGGTGACGAGGATGATCAGGGGTCTGGAGACTGAGCCCTGCGAGGAAAGGCTAAGGGCCTTGGGAATGTTTAGTTTGGAGGAGAGGAGACTGAGGGGGGACATGATTGCTCTCTTTGAATATTTGAAAGGCTGTCATTTGGAGGAGGGCAAGGAGCTGTTCCAGTTGGCGGCAGGGGATAGGACCCGAAGCAATGGGGTTAAATTACATGCAGAAAGGTATTGGCTGGATATTAAGAAAAAACATTTTCAGGGTCAGAGTGGTTCAAAGGTGGAATCAGCTGCCTAGGGAGGTGGTGAGCTCGCCTTCACTGGCCGCTTTCAAGAAGATAACAAAAAGAAAAAAAACACACAGGAAGGCTGCAAAGACATGTGCTTATATAATGTGTAAATATGAAAAGTATTCAGAATATGTAATTACAAAAATAGGTATCTCAGTATATATATATATTCATCCAATGCCAAGTGAAAAAATACAATAAGGTAAATAAGTTCTGGAAATCATGGATGCATTACTTTAATCAGAGGGACGGATTCCTCATCAACCTTTCTCTTTTTCAACAGTCTCCTAAGCAAACAGGCCAAGGTACATGTCATATAGTAGTTTAATGAGTTGCATAAGTCATGAATTTATACTAGATAATTAGACACATTTTAACATTATAAGAACTTGCAAGTGATTCTAAACTAGTATTCATTGTTCATCATTACACAAAAGCATTTATAGTGTGCAAACTTCATGCCATTTTTCTTCCATTGTGACTGCTTTTTTTGGATCTGTGACCCAAGAAAGGCAGATTATATACTTTTAAAGAAAAGTTACATGCCAGACATCAAGTTGGAGGCAGGTAACCAAGTAAAAAAGATACAATAAAATCATTTTTAAAAAACCCAACGACGTAAGAATTAGCAATATTGAAACAAGCCAGGACTTAGAAATTACAGGATGGATGGATGGATGGATGGATGGATGGATGGATGGATGGATGGAAGGAAGGAAGGAAGGAAGGAAGGAAGGAAGGAAGGAAGGAAGGAAGGAAGGAAGGAAGGAAGGAAGGAAGGAAGGAAGTGTTTCACCTTTGTAACCTTTAGTTGCTTTGAGTTTTGTGAGGCCGCTCCAAAGAGACTATTCTTCCTCTTATGCTTGTTAGCAGCTCTTAGCATCAAAGCCTGATTTGTTTCCTCTCACCACTAGATGCCAGGTTCTTCTTCTTCATCATCATCCCAGTGTTTGGGATAGCTTGATTAATTGGGGTAATAAGATGCTTAGTTTTAGCTATGCTATGCATAGTTTTCTCCTGCCAAACTAGCAGTTTAAAAGCGAGAAATTGCAAGTAGATAAATAGGTACCACTTTGGTGGGAAGGTAACAGTGTTCTGTGCAGCTTGGTGTTTAGTCAAGCCGGCCACATGACCACAGAAACATCTTCGGACGGCGCTGGCTGTTCGGCTTGGAAATGGAGATGAGCACCGCAACCCTAGAGTCGGATTCGACTGGCTTTTGAGCAAGGGAAACCTTTACCTTTACCTGTCTTAATCATCAAAACCACAAATATTAGATGTGTTAGAAGGACTGTCAGAACATCTAGGGGAGTGACAGTCTGTTGCATTTAGAAGTTTAGAAGAAGAAGGGAATTGGGATTTGGAGACTCCACCTTTGGGATTGTTGAAACAAGTAGAGAAGGTAGTTTCTCCAATATGGAGGACCAATCAATGCTGTACAAAATGCCTACATTTTTCTGTCCTTGGTTTAGGAGATGAATGCCCCTCACCCCACTGGACAACCCCTAGTCTGCATACAATTTCCAGACTTGGGTATGCCCAATTGTATGATGTTGTGGTTGCAGAAGTCGGCACAATGGAGTTCGTATTAGTCGATCTTTCCCCTTCTTCCACTGTATATTCTTCTTCTTCTTTGAAAAATTTCTGGAATGCCAGCTTCAAAGTCTTCCTGGCTGGGCCAGCTTTTAGAATCCCGACGAAAAAGTAAATGATTGGGTTGATGCTGCTGTTGATAGCTTTGAGGAGAAGGAGAAATGAGAACGCAGTTTTGTTCTCTTGTGTCATGTCAGAAAAGATACCACGAGGGGCCATGGTGGTGATGAAAAAAACCAGGGCGATCAAAATGGCAATGAGCAGCTTCCTTTTGCTGGCGTAGTTGAGAGCTACAACAGACCTTAAATGACAGAACCCCCGTGGAGAAAACCACGAGGAAATAGATAACTGAGAAGGCAACGATGTTACTTGTGAAGTTTCGATAACAAAAACGGAAAAAGAACCATCAGGCAAGAGAGTGCCCAGAGAAAGCCAGATATTGTTGCAAGCAAGGACTTTGAATGGTGACATCGATGCCAGATTGGGAAGAGGACTGCCACACATCGATCGCTGCTGATGATCATAAGGAAATTAGCACTGGCATAATGCATACAGGCATAGACGTTATGTAAACACAGGTGTATGATATATATGGCTTCATATGACTGTCCGTGCTCACTGGCACAAGAAGAAGAGTAGAATGTTAGTGCTTAGAGCCAAGAGGACACCAAAGTCAGCCACGGATAGATTTGCAATGAACATGAAGGAATTCCTCTTCGTGTTGGAACAGAGAAATCGGAGGACAGTCCCATTCCCGAACAGCCCTATCACACAGATGAAGACAATGAAACCATTGACAACACGTGATTCGGGATCCTCTACATAGAGAAATGGGAAATAATCAGATACTTTCCCTGGGACTTCAGGATGATATTGGCTTCCACATCTCATGAAGTTAGCCATGAGAATTGACTCCTCCTACAAAAAAGACAGGGGAACAAGGAGTGACACATAGGAATGAAGGGCAATAGACATATTGCTAAATGCACTAGAATTAAATATAGTAATGGGCCAATGGGCCATGCTGGCATGTGTCCTTTCCCTCTGTTCACCTGGTATTTTTGGCCACTGTTTGACAGAGTGTAGGAGTAGATGGGCCATTGGCCTGATTCAGCATTGGATTCTCTTATGTTCTTAAAGCTGGAAGCCTTTCTTCAGCCTAGAAATTCCTTAGTCAGGAAGAAGGCTTCCAACTTTCCTGAGTGGAGTAGAAGGATACGAAGCACTGGGTTAGGATACGAGATGTAGCACTCAGCATAAGAGAGACAGATTCTTTTCTTAAATAGGTGTTGCCAAAATACAAAGGATGGACCCATATGGCACATACAGTATTAACCCCATGTTGCCAATTGGTTGCCATTGTCAAGTAATTGAGTCAAGAGCAGCTGATAGATGGGGAGCATGGAGGGTTTCAAGGGGGAATTGGATAAACATATGGAGCAGAGGTCCATCAGTGGCTATTAACCACAAGAAATGGATAGGGACTCTGGGGCAACTGAGGCTCTGTATTCTTGGTGCTTGGGAGGGGTCAACAGTGGGAGGGCTTCTCGTGTCCTGGCCCCACTGGTGGACCTCCTGCTGGCACCTGGTATTTTTGGCCACTGTGTGACAGAGTGTTGGATTGGATGGACCGTTGGCCTGATCCAACATTGGCTTCTCTTATGTTCTTATGAGAGGCCATGGCCAGTGGTAGAGCATCTGTGTTGCGTTCAGAGAGCCCCAGGTTCTGTCCCCAGCATTTCCAGTTGAAAGGATCAAACAGTTGGTAATGTGGAATCATAGAATCATAGAGTTGGACCTCCAGGACCATCTAGTCCAACCCCCTGCACAATTCAGGGAATTCACACATACCTCCCCCCACACCCCCAGTGACCCCTGTTCTATGCCCAGAAGATGACCAACCCCCCCCCCCAAGACCTCCAGGATCCCTGGCCAAACTGGCCTGGAGAAAAATCACTTTCTGACTCCAAAGTGATGATTGTCATATCCCTGGGCATGTAAGAAAGGGCCACGAGAACTAAGCATGGATGGAACCCTTTCTGCCACCTAGCCTCTGTTTAAAAGCCTCCATAGAAGGAGAGCCCACAACCTCCTAAGGAAGCCTGTTCCACTGAGGAGCTGCTCTAACCATCAGGAAGTTCCTAGAGAGAAGACCCTAGAGAGCAGCTGCTGGTCAGAACAGACAATTCTGACCTTGACAGACCAATGGTCTGGTTCAGTAGAAGGCCTTTTCATGCGATCTGTGTTTGTGTAGAAAGAACGACAAAGTGTCTTGAGGATCTGTAAAGGAGATACATCATCTGGGGTCACCACGATCAGGCATCTACCAAGGTCTGATGGAAGGCCTAGTAACCTCTTGCTAGGTTTGGTAGCAGAACAAGAAACAGAGTGCAGGAGAGTGATATTCTGTGATGCCACCTCGAAGGGTCTTTCCCACTGATGAGTGGGAGATCACCCCAGAGAACTTTGCAATGTATCGGGCACATTTGTGCTGATCTCCCGTTTCCTGATGGATGCATGAAGTTGCCTTCTACTGAATGAAACCCTTGGTCCATCAAAGTCAGTATTTTCTCCTCAGACTGTCAGTGGCTCTCCAGAGTTCCAGACAGGGGTCTTTGGCATCACCTACTGCCAGATCATAAGAACATAGAAGAAGCCAATGTTGAATCAAGCCAATGGCCCATCTAGTCCAACACTTTGTGTCACACAGTGGCCAAACATACCAGGTGCCATCAGGCAGTCCAGCAGTGGGGCCAGGACACTAGATGCCCTCCCACTGTTGACCTCCCCAAGCACCAAGAATACAGAGCATCACTTGCCCCAGACTGAGAGTTCCTATCTATATCTTGTGGCTAATAGCCACTGATGGACTTCTGCTCCATATGCTTATCCAATTCCTCTTGAAACTGTCCATGCTTGTAGCTGCCACCACCTCTTTTAACTGGAGATGCCAGGACTGAACCTATGACCTTCTGCATGGCAAGTGACTGCTCTATCACTGAGCCATGGCACGTGGAGAGATGCCATGGAACAAGTTCAGTCACACTGCCTAAAAAGCACCTCTCCTAACAGGAGTTAATGTATTGTCCCAGAGGCTAATAGACTTTTCCAGTAGCTCACTCTGTCAATTTACAAAGCCCTGTTCACGTTACAACGAATGCATGCACACCCCTGCATCTATGCATGCACATCTGTTTGTAAGAACAAAACAGTTTACATTCACTTAACAAATGAAATCAGGGACCAGTACCTAGGTAAACATCAGATTTAAGTCACATGTTGAGCCATGCACGCATTGGACAGAACATGATAACTACAGTTACTACAAATCTGCTAGTGGAGAAACTGAGAACAAATACAGTACTGACTGTTTCAGGAGGGCAGCCGTGTTGGCTGTGGCAGAAGAGCCAGAATCTAGCCCAGCGGCACCTTAAAGACCAACACAATTTCCAGGCTCCAAGCTTTCAAGAGGGAAAACTCCCTTCATCAGACGCAAGCTGGAATGGAGATCCTTAAACTCTTATATCACAGTCACAATGTGGGAGGGTTGTTGCAATGAAGGATTAAGGACACTCTGAAGAAGTGAGCAGTGACTCATGAAAACTCACACCCAGCCACAAATTTTGTTAGTCTGGACTCTGGCTCTTTTCTGTAAATGCAAAATATAATCAGCTTCATTAGAGGAAGGGGGAGAAATGGTTAAGGGCAGAAAATGAGCATCTGGAGTGAGACAAGAATCCCGTGTCCCTATTCAGACCCATGGGCCCATTGTTCTGAATTTGTGAATGTGAATGAACTCAGTTGTCAATTTTAGTTTTTATTGAGGGAATAAAAGAAAGGGAAATATAAAAAAAAGAACATACATAAAATAGAAGGCTCTCAATTTTCTCTAACGAACAGAAGTTAGCTTGTAAAGTTTTTCCTTGACTCTCTTTTTTGTATCTTAGTATCTTAATCATCATAGAGGGCTGCGGTGGCTCAAGTGGTTAAGACGCTGAACTGAAGACCGGAAGGTCGTTTGTTCAGCAGTTTGAGATCCAAGTGCCGCAAGACAGAGTGAGCTCTCATCTCTGGTCCCAACTCCTGCCAAACTAGCAGTTCAAAAGCAAGAAATTGCAAGTAGATAAATAGGTACCACTTCGGTGGGAAGGTAACAGTGTTCTGTGCACCTCGGCATCTAGTCATACTGGCCACATGACCATGGTAACATCTTCAGACAGCGCTGGCTCTTCGGCTTGGAAACAGAGATGTGCACCGCATCCCTAGAGTCGGATTCAACTGGCTTTTGAGCAAGGGAAACCTTTACCTTTACCTGTCTTAATCATCAAAACCACAAATGTTAGATGTGTTAGAATTGTGACTACAAATTAAAATCTAGATAAGACTTAATAATCAAAGGCCGCACTTGCCACCGGTTGATGTATTTACAAATCTTGGAAAAGTTTGAAGCTGATTAAAAGGTACCATGATTTTGAGCAATCAGAGTCTGAATCTGAAATAGAATTATGTACACAGGATGACCATGTTATTGTTAAAATAACTCATATTGAAATTTGAAACTGAGGAAGAATAAATTAAGGGATGTATGGTAAAATGGGCAAAAAACTTTTGACATTACATACATAATAAACAATGGGAACACATGTGAACAAAGAGTCTGAAATTTACCTTAAGTTCTACTCTTAAGGATCAAGCAAGGGGTGTCTCACTGGCCACAACCCTAAGCACAGTTACTAAAGGTTAAGTTCCATCGAACTTAATGGGATTTACTTCTCTGTATATATGCTTTCTAGGGCTGTGGTGGCTCAGTGGTTAAGATGCTGAGCTGCAGACCAGAAGGTCAGTAGTTCAGCAATTCGAGACCCAAGTGCTGCATGATGGAGTGGTCTCCTGTCTCTGGCCCCAGCTCCTGCCAAACTAGCAGTTTGAAAGCAAGAAATTGCAAGCAGATAAATAGGTACCACTTCAGTGGGAAGGTAACAGCGTTCTGTGCACCTCGGTGTTTAGTCATGCTGGCCACCTGACCACG